>BQNB010102890.1:0-15599 GCA_026074375.1 Tanacetum coccineum | reverse complement strand
ATAATGGATTAAGGATTTAATTAAAAGGCTTTGGTTTAAGTTTAAGCTTGTGGGCTGACCCGGCCCATTAAGTGGGCCTGGGTGGTTCGTTAGAAGATGGGTACGCCTTCGACTTCGGGTTTTTTGCGCTCTTTCCGATCCCGTGCCTGGTTTTGTTCGGTTTTATCTTTATTTTGTCTTTTTCTTGATATCCGTTACCTGCACATACACAAACACAAAAACAAGCATATACATTGCATTTTTCACACGTTTTTGGTTATTTGAGCTCGTTTTTATAATAGAAAAGGTATGTGATTTAACACATACCATGTTATCACAAAATATGGGTACCTTCTCATAAATAATGTCATAGTCAGTGAGTTGACTCTTTATCCAGAGAATATTGGCACAACACCCAACAATAGCTACATATTCGGCTTTAGCTCAGGACATAGCTACAAATTGATGCTTTTTAGCACTCCATCACACAAGTTTACCTCCTACCAACTGACAAGCACCTGAAGTACTTTTCTTATCTATGTTGCATCCAGCATAGTCAGAGTCTGAGTATCCTTTTAGGTCAAAACCTAAACATTTTGGATCCCATAGACCAAGATTGGGAGTACCTTTCAGGTACCTGAAGATTATCTTAATAGCAATAAGGTAGGATTCCTTTACATTTGCTTGTTATCTTACACTTATACAAGTTAAGAATTGAATGTCAGGTATGCTTGTAGTTAGGTACATTAGCGAACCAATCATACCTTTGTACTGAGTCTCATTCACAATTTACCATTGAGATCAGGTCCTAAGTTATTAGGGGGTACCATTGGAGTTTTTACTGATGAACCATTTATGTCATACTTCTTAAGCAAATCCTTGACATGTTTTTCTTGGTTGATTGAAATGCCTCTTTCAGATTGTTTAATCTAAAATCCAAGGAAATAAGTGAGGACACCTCTCATGCTCATTTCATATTTTTAAGTCATCAGTTTAGTAAACTGTTTGCATAATTTTGTGCTGGTTGACCCAAAAATAATATCATCAACATAGATTTGAACCAGAATTACATCAGCTTGGGTTTTGTAGACAAACAATGTGTTGTCTATCTTTTCTCTCACAAACTTATGTTATGTGAGAAAGGTTGAGAGGGTTTCATACCATGCTCTTGGAGCTTGTTTAAGTCCATAAAGGGCTTTGTCCAATTTGCAAACATGGTTGGGGAACTCACTGCTCTCGAAACCTGGAGGTTGTTTAACATAAACTTCTTCTTTTAGTTTTCTATTTAGGAAAGCACTTTTCACATCCATTTGATATACTATGAAGTTCATGTAGGTGGCAAAGGCAAGAAAGATCCTAATTGCTTCAAGTCTTGCAACTAGAGCAAAGGTTTCATCATAGTCTATGCCTTCTTGTTGATTGTAGCCTTGAGCTACAAGCCTTGCCTTGTTTTTGATGACAATGCTAGTTTTATCCCTTTTGTTCATGAATACCCATTTAGAGCCAATTATGGTTTTTCCATAAGGTGCAGGAACCAATGTCTAGACTTTGTTTCTGGCAAATTAATTTAGTTCCTCTTGCATGGCATCAACCCATCCCGGATGCTTAAGTGCTTCAGAAACCTTTTTAGGTTCTTCTTTAGATAGAAAATCTACAAATAGACATTCATGAGCTGAAGCAGCACTAAGTTCCTTAGCCATGACCCTAGTATGCATTCCGGCTCCTGGATTACCTATTATGTTAACCAGCTCAATATTGTTTGTCTTTAGACCATCTGTCTTGATGAGCTAGAGAGGCCATGGATGGGATAGATAAGGAAGGACCGGTTGGGATTAGAATTGTATTTGGTGCTGCGGTATCCTTAGTTGGAGAGGATAGAGGTTCAGTGATCTGAACATCTTTAGTGTTTGGGAGGTTATCAATGATATGATTATCATTGTTGTGATTTGAATGTTCAAGTTGATCATCAGTTAAGATTTCATCAGTTTGAACAGGATGATCATTTAGATCATTTTGGTCTGCTTGATCATTTTGATCAAGGGAAGCATCAGCTTCAATGACAATAGGTTCAGGTCTCTCATAGGGTTCTATGTACTGAACAACATTGTTATCAACTTGATACCTTTGTGAAGGTTCATATGGATGAAGATATTCATCAACTAAAGGTTTTGAAAATTTGATAGCTGCAGTGCTTTCATCAAATGTGATGTGATAAGTTTCTTCAGTTTGTTGTCTTCTTGTATTAAAGACCCTAAAGGCTTTGGAAACAAGTGAGTATCCAAGGAAATAACCATCATCAGATTTTTCATCAAACTTTTCTAAGTGATCTTTATGATTGTGGATGAAAATTGGACATCCAAAGACATGAAGAAAGTCAATGTTTGGAAGTCTCCTACGAAAAATTTCATAGAGAGTTTTGAGATGTCTTTTAACAATAGTGAACCTGTTTTGAGTGTAGCATGCAGTGGCTACAGCTTCAGTCCAGTATTTTTTTGAAAAGACATATCCTGACAGCATTGTTCTTGCAGCTTCTATGAGAGTTCTATTTTTCCTTTCAGCAACACCATTTTGTTCAGGTGTGTAAGGAGAGAAAAAGTTTTGTGAAATCCCTTTTTCATCACAGAAGTTGACAAGAATGCTATTTTTTGAATTCAGTACCATTATCAGTCCTGAGTTGTTTGACTTTGATGTCATTTTGATTTTCAACTCTTTTGATGAAGGATAATGGTTTTAGGTGCATGGCTTTTCTTTTTCAAGAAGTATACCTAAGTATACCTTGAGTACTCATCAACAATGACAAGGGTATGCTTTTCATGGTTAATGGACCTGGGAGTTACATGTCCAAACAAGTCCATGTGAAGAAGATGAAGACATTTTTTAATTGATGAGGTTTGTTTTGTTTTGAAGCTGGCTCTATGATGCTTCCTTTTTTCACATGATGAACATGGTTTGTCCTTTGAGTATACAAGTAAGGGAAGACCAATAACAAGGTTTTGTTTGGCCAGCTGATTGATTGTTTTGAAGTTTAGATGAGCAAGTCTTTTATGCCAAAGCAAGTTTAGACTTTCAGATGCTTTGGCAAAGAAACAGGATTTTTGTGCTAAAGAAGTCATGTCAAGAATATAGACATCTCTTACTCTAGGAGAAATCATCACAACTTCCTTGTTGGAATTAAAGATAATTCCTTTCTTCTCATCAAACTAAACAATATATTTAGCATCACATAACTGACTTATGCTAATTAAATTGTATTTGAGACCATTTATAAATGCTACTTTTGTGAAAATAATACCATTACATTTTATAGAACCATATCCTTTAGTGGTGCATGTAAAGTCATCTCCAAAGACCACCTTAGGGCATGATTGTTCCACATATTTGTGTAGATATAGCTTTTAACACCAGTCATATGCCTTGAGCATCCACTATCCATGTACCAGATGGGCTTCATGATGCCACACTGCACAAATAAATTTAAAATGGTTAGTTTTGCTTAGAAACCCGCCTTTTGGAGGGAGTCTTTAATATGGTAGCATCTGATGATTCAGCCTTTTTTGGCTTGAAGTGCTTCACCTCTTCTGAACCACTCAATGTCATTATGATCAATTGTGGTATGAACATTAATACCACAAGTTTTATAATTTTTTGTGACTTGCTGAGGGTTTCTAGGTTTTATTCCTCTTATAAGAGAAATAATTCTATTGTGACCCTTTATGTCATGATCATAACTGCCACATATATCACATGTAGTATAGTTAACACAATCATTAGATTAATGATCATTAAACCCACAATGTTTGCATGGTAGAAAAGGTTTCAGAGGTCTGGAGGTTTGAGATCTTGAAGAAGATTCACCTTGACTTTTGAGATGCTGAGACATGTTCATTGTGCTCATGTATTCAGCATGATCACAGGTTCTGTGATCAGTTCTCTCACATTTTTTACAAAAGACTACATTGCAACAGTTTTCTAAGAGATGATTGTTCATCCCACAAAATTCATAACCCTTTTTTAATTATGTTTTTTATTTTGTTTAGAGTGAGTTTTTGGGAACCTGTTGAGGTTTGTTGTTTCTGGAGTAAGATGACTGATTTTTTGTTGATTTGTAATTTGAGATCATTTAGTTCTTTCGTTACAACTGACAAAGGAATGTCATCTTCAGTTTTCACATTCTTTAGTTTACCAGCAGGAGTTGAGTTTCTTTTGGAAGCTGAAACATTTTTGTTAGCCTTAGCAGGAGCTGAGGTTGGTTCATTTATGGTGATACCTTTTAATGTTTCAGCTTTGAATGTTGAATTTGACTTCAAGATTGACTTCATAGTCTTTGGTCCAGAGACAGGTTCAGCACCAGCCAACTTCTCCTGTCGAGGAAGAGGGGTGCTACAAACTAAAAATTCATCGGTTGAATCATAATCAGTCACTAAAGAGTCAGTGACAGCAACTGAAGGGTCAGTTACTTTCATTTGTGACTCAGCTGAAAGGATTCTACTAGTGTCATGATTAGGCAAAATAAATCCTTCAGCTTTAGATAACCAAGGTCTTTCAACACATGGAATAGACACTTTTGTGTCATCAGCTGAAGATTTTACAAAGACCAAGTCTTTTTGCCCAGAACTAGACGGATTTTCAGTGAGTTAATCAACTCACATAATTCTTTTCTTTTGAGTGGAATTTGTACACTGATACACTGATTAACTTTGTTAGAACTGTTGAGTCATGTTTCAGTTATTGTTGTTAGCTCTTTTAGTTCTTTTCTTAAGTTTTGATTCTCTTTGAGAATTTTAGTGTTTACATGCTGCATTGTTAGAAAATCAAGTTTTGTTTGTTTTAATACTAACAACTGTTCTTTGCATGTATTCAGCTCTTGAACAAGATCTCTATGTTTCAACATAAGATTATTTCTTTGTTCTTCAACATAATTAAGATCAATACACAAATAATTAATAAAAAAATTTCTTTCATCATTATCTTCCATTTCAAGAAGAGTGTGTACCTTTCTTATGGAGATCTTTACCCATTCACCATTTCTGGCACTTTCTTTGCCAACAACAACATTTTCATCATTAGCAAGTGCCATGAGAACCTTTATTTAAACCATTTCATTGTCATCTAATGAAACATATTCTTCATCCCATTCATAAGCTTTAGCAACAAGACCTTTGTTCTTAACCATTGATGATTTAGATGCTAAAGCACTAGAATTGAGGAGGGCCAACTTAGCCTTCACTTTGTTGTATTTGGCTTCAAAGTCTTTGGTTGGCCTTAGTTCATGTTGTTGTTGAGAGGAACTGAAGAATTTTGGTTGAGTGTTGTTTTGAAAAGGTGATGAGTATGAGGGAACTCAAGTCTTTAAGAAACAATCTCTTGCAAAGTGACCTTTCCTCCCACATCTGTTGCATTGAGTTTCATCAGTTTCCTTTGCACTACTGAACCTCTGGCTACCCTTTTTGAAGAACCTCTTAGACTTGGTCAAGAGCTTTTTCTTGAAATTCCTCTTTCAGGTCATTCAAGTATTCTTGACTGTCTCTTGTATCCTCTTCATCATCAGGACTATCTTGAAAGTCTTGGACAACAAAGGTTGAGAAGAAGGCAGTAGATAAGGGTGTTGCAGTGGTTAAAGATTTTTTCTTTTCGGTATCATAAATGCTGTCAATGAGGCTTTCTTCATATATGAGTTTACCAAATAGAGAAGCAAGCTCAGATTCTTTAACATGATTAGTGTTTCCGAGACTTTGGCAGAAACTTGGCCACTTCTTTGGCAACCCATTAATGAACCCAGTATTTATCTTTAGCTTTGAAAGTTTAATACCATCATTTACTAGTTCATTCATCAAAGCATTGTATATGGTGAAAGTTTATGTTAGATTTTCACCTTCTTTGAATTTGAAGGTATTATAACACAGTTTCAGGTTCATGACCCTACTTTCTTTCACATCAGAGGGGCCCTCATGATATAGTATCAAGTCATCCCAGGTAGATTTAACTGTCTCACAGTTGATGACAGAGTCCATTTGGTCATCTGGAAGGACAGACAATATGAGACTTTTGAGTTGCTAATCTAAGTTAGCAGCCTTTCTCTCATCACCTGTCCATTGTCCTTCAGGTTTTCTTTGACCAGCTGTCATAGGGACATATGGACCATTGAAAAGAATGTTTTTGAACAGAGGTTCAATACCAACTATGTGGCACATGAATCTCTTCTTCCAATTGGTGAAATTTTCCACCTCAAACATAGGAGCAACATTTAACTAGCGACCCATATATTCAAGAGTCTATGGTAATTCTGCTGCCATTTCAATGGATTTTGATTTTAAAAATATTTTGAGCAGTTATATAAAAACTTTTGAAAAGTTTTTACAAATCAAACTGCTTTGATACCACTTGTTGGTCCCCTTGAATGTGATATAAGGTTTATCAAGTTAAACTAATCACATTCCATGGCAACAAAGTGAGTTTTAAACAGATATATATATAAGAACAAGTTTAAAACACATGATAGCAACTTTTCAACGTATAGGTTCTTATTAGAATCAAATAAAGAATATATGACACACTTTGCTTGTAGAATAGCAAAGTGGTTGAATGACAATTGGGGTGTGATCTCCTTTTAACTTAAACTTGAACCAAAGTTACAAGTTTAAGAAAACAAACTATTTACCAACACGTGAGCTTCAGCTCCAGTGGTCTTTTCAATTTGTTTGGGAGATAAATGCTCCTCAATGTGTTTCACATTAATTGGAAGAGATGGCATTTACTCCTTACATCGTATTCCTTTTATAGGCAAAGAAATTAGGGTTTACAAGTTTAACCTAGGACACATGTCATGCATTAAATGGGTAGTTGAGATACCATTTAATGCACGCATGGCTAAGGGTACAATGGTACAGTCCTTTAAGGAAAGTAGTTGTACTTCTATACCAACTTTGAAAGTATATTTTCCCAAGGAGATTTGCTTTTGATATAAAGCAATCTTTTTCCCGCCTTGTAAACCTTCTAGAAGATAAACATTTCGTTTCAGCTTCTAAGAGGAGATCGACATCGTTCAGCTTGGAATTGTCAACCAAGTTGAACTAAAGCTTTTGCTAAGGTATTCTTTAACATCTGAACTGCTACATAAACTGAAGTGAAAATACTGTTTGATCTTCTAAGTACCTGAAGAGCTGAAGTTGAATTGTCTTCAGCGAGACAAAGTTGAACTTGTCTTCAGCTAGTTTACACTTAGAGGATTTTATGTTTAAATCTACTGAGAGACTGAAGGGCTCAGGAACTTACCCAACACAAACAACCAAAAATAACTAAACCCTAACATACCATCACAAACAAAAAATCCACAATATTAGTAAGCTACAAACGTCAGAACCTCAACACCAAATAATAATACCATTACAAACAACAAAATCTCAACACCAAATAATAACCATAGACCAAATAACTACAAACAACCCCAAAAAAACCTCAACCCTAACATACCACTACAAAGAATACAAAATGGATTAAAAACTACACATGCAAAACAACCAACAACAATAATAATCATAGCACACCAACAACACCGATACACGAATGAGCAATCTCAGTAACTACCAACTAAATAAAAACCTCAACCCTAACATACCATTACAAACAATAATATCCGTAACATACCAACCTCAAGCCTAACATACCATTACATACAACAAATCTAAAATATTCGTAAGCTACCAACATCATACAATAATGTCTGAACACAAAGACCATAAGATCAAATAATAATCACAGCACGGGAAGAACACCGACACACAAAATCAGCCTAAAAATTATACATGCTGTAAAGAATATCAAAACAAGACCAAGAACATTGATTATGCACTCAACCAACCACCCCTTAGTGCTCTTTATTACCAAAAATATTACAATAAGACTACTCCTCAAACGAGTTATAGCCAAACAATACAAAAAACAATGATCAATCCCCACCAGGTGGATCTTGATCTAATCCTCACTACAATATCACTCTAACACTCAGAAACTACTACAAGATTAAATAAAGAGATCAATCTTGTATAAACCCTAACCAGATAATCATATCAAGATGATATTGATGAATACAAGAACAATCATGATTGAACGATTAGACAGAGAGAATATTGATTATGAATAAGACTCAGACTGAAAGAATGAAACCTTAAGTGTGATACTTTAGCTTATATAGATGCTAAAGTTACACTTAGGACCCTGTACTTCCAAACTTGGCTCTTTCAGCTGAAACCAAGATAAGCAACAACACATCTTTAAAACTAGACAAGAATAGTCCCTGAAGTATTTAAAGCTGAAGCTTGCATATTTAACATCCTCCCTCAGGCTCATAAGCTTGAACCCTTCTTCTTCTTTACAGCATGACCTTTCCTCCTTGAATCTTTACCAACCATTTCACCTGCAAAAACATCCAACATACCAAGATTCTTGCAACACAATCTGTGTTGCATCACACCAAGACACTTGGTAAACACATATGTAGTTTGCAGATCAGAACTTATTTTAATAGTTTTGATTATACCAGCTAAAACCTTTTCTTTGACAAAATGAACATCAAGTTCAAAATGCTTAGTTTTTTCCTTAAACACAGGATTAACAGCAATTTGAATTGCTGAAGAATTATCACAAAACAACTCTACAGGATACAAGTTTCTCAAACCAAGACTGTGTAACAAATTACCCAGCCAAACAACTTCACTAGAAGTTGTAGACATACTTCTATATTCAGCCTCAAAGGAACTTTTAGATATAGTGGCTTGCTTTTTACTTTTCCCCCATAAAGACACAAAACCCAGTCATAGACCTTCTGGTCTTAGGACATTTAGCCCAATCTGCATCAGCATATGCCTTAAGTTTTAAATCAAAGTTTTTATAAAACTGCACTTCACAACCAGGAGAACCTTTGAGGTATCTTAATACTCTCAGAGCTGCTTTAAAATGAGACTATAAAGGACTATGCATATGCTGACTTAGATAATGAACAACATAGCTAATATCAGGTCTAGTATTGGTCAAGTAAATCAGCTTACCCACTAATTTTTGATAAGAAGTGAAATCAGCTAAATACTTATCATTACTGGTTTCTTCATACCCAAGAATATAATTTTCAGGTAAAGGAATATCAACAAGTCTAGCAGCCAGTAACCCATACTCATGTAACAATTCTAGACAATACTTCCATTGAGACATACACAAACCAAGGTCATTTTCAACAACCTCTATCCCAAGAAAGTATTTCAAAATACCCAAGTCTTTTATCATAAACTTGGTACTTAAAAACACTTTAAAATCATTAATTCCAATATTATCATTTCCAGTAATGACAATATCATCAAGATACACAAGAAGAGCAATAAACTTTTCACCATTATGCTTAGTGTAAAGAGAATAGTCAAGTTTAGACTGTTCAAAGTCATGCTCAGCCAAAGCAGTGGTAAGCTTTGCATTTCACTGTCTTAGGGCTTGCTTTAAGCCATAAAGAGACTTGTTCAATTTACATACTTTGGTATTGTTATCATTATTATACCCTTCAGGCAAAGTCATATAAACATCTTCAAGAAGATGACCATACAAGAAAGCATTATTCACATCTAATTGAAATAGAGGCCAATTATTAACCACAGCAAGAGCTCTAAGACATCTAACAGTAACCATTTTAACCACAAGACTAAAAGTTTCATCATAGTCAAAGCCTTCTCTTTGACTATATCCTTTAGCCACAAGTCTAGCTTTATATCTTTCAATATCACCTGAGGCTTTATACTTAATTTTCCATAACCACTTACTTCCTATGGGTTTTCTACCAATTGGTAAGTCACAAATAGTCCAAGTGTTGTTCCTATTAAGAGCTTCAATTTCATTATTCATAGCCTCAACCCAATTAGGATCAGACAAAGCTTCAGATAAGCAAGTAGGTTCAACAGATTTATTCAGATAAGTAGCAAAGCACATGTTAACTCTACTCAACTTAATATAATTCACATATTTCTCAATACCATATTTCACATTAGAGCTAAGAATATAATCATTTAATCTAACAGGAAGCTTAGACTGCCTATCAGACCTTCTCAATACAGGTGTATGCACATCATCATTGACTTGAGTTGGACTAGACTGATTGTTATTTTGAGTATTGCCCTCAGACCAGTTTTGGTCATCTATTTAGGTTGCAGTATGCCTATCACCCTGATTTCTACCTTGTGTAGAATCATGAGAATCAGTGTGAGGCAAACTACCATCCATATTAGATGAATCTCTCCCATCATCATATGGACTATGAGGTAACTGATTATCAAAAAATTGCAAGTGATCAACCTCACTTGTGTTTTCCACATTAGTCAAATCATAAGTTTTTTGTTTAAAAGGAAAAACATTTTCATAGAACTTTACATCCCTAGAATAGAAACTATTTCTAGAGTCGAGACTTAACAACTTATAAGCTTTTTCATTAGAAGAATAACCAATAAGCACACATTTTTTAGATCTAAAAGACATTTTATCATGATTATTTAAAATAGTAGAAAAACACAGACAACCAAAAGACCTCAAGTGGGAAAGATTAGGTTTTTTATTATAGACCAACTCAAAAGGAGATTTTCTATTTAAGACATATGATGGCAGCCTGTTTATAAGATACACAGCAGTTAAAACACAATCAGACCAAAATCTAAAAGGAATCCCCCCTGAAACATTAGACTCCTTGCAACATTAAGCAAGTGTCTTTGTTTCCTTTCAGCAATCCTATTTTGCTGAGGTGTATGAGAACAAGAGGTCTGATGAAATATTCCCAATTCAGAAAACATATCAAACATTTTCTTATTAACAAACTTAGTTCCATTATCAGACCTTACAGTTTTAATTTTTATATTAAAATGATTATGAATCAAGTTTAGGAAAGACACAAAACATCAAAAACCTCATCCTTAGTTTTTACTAGCCCATACAGCCCTGGAATAGTCATCAACTATAGTCAAGAAGTATCTATAACCTTCTCTGCTATGAACTCTATAAGGACCCCACAAATCTAGATGAACAAGTTCACCAAGAGTCTTAGATTTGTGATCAGACAAGGGAAAAGGCTCCCTTGTTTGTTTAGCCCTTTGACAGATTTCACACATAGGCACAAAAGTATTATCAGATATATTAAGGTCTTTTTTAAGCACATACAAAACTTGGTCAGAAGGATGACCAAGCCTGTTATGCCACAACAACTTAGAAACATAAAAATTCATAACCATATTAGACTAACCTATACAACTAGATTTGTTAACATCAAATAGGTATAGGCCACATAATTCACTACCAGTCTCTAGAATTTTCCCCCTTTTCAAGTCCTGAATGTAACATTTATTTTCATCAAAACCAACAAATATCTTGCTATCTCTAATGAGCTTATTCACAGAGAGCAGACTAACACAATATCTAAGGACACCAAGAACATCATACAACATCACATTATTAGCCAATTTTAAGTTTCCAACATGACTAATAACAGCAAGAGTACCATTGGGATGACCAACAGTAATTTTAAGATCAGATATATCAACAACATTAATCATTCCAGAAGTAGATCTAGTTAAGTATTGGTTAGCCCATAGTCAATAATCCACCCCAAAGTAATAGTGGTCATAGACAGACTAAAATTAGAGAAAAAATATCTAGAGAAGTTTATATTAAACCAGATATTTACCTGCCATATTGGCATGTATGCTTCCAGAAGACTTATCATTGATCAAATTGAGAAGCTTTTGGATCTGCTCAGAAGTAAAACCAGAAGACAGACTAGAAGAGGAGGGTTTATCACTTATCTTAACATCAGAATTAGCATTAAAGGATTGTTTTCCAGTATTATAATTAGGATTGAAATTTATTTTAAAGCCTTATGGGAATCCAACAATCTCAAAGCACCTATCAATAGTATGACCAATTTTACCACAATGTTTGCAATTTAAGTTTGGATTAGTTCCTCTATTGACATTACCTGAAGTACCTCTGGCGAAATTATTACCATTATTATTAGACTGTTTCTTATTATTGTTAAAGGTTTTAGCAACAAAAGATGTAGCATTCTGCTTAGACTCAGTTACACCAGAGGACTCAGGAACCCCTCTATGGGATTCTTCTCTAGAAATCACATTATAAGCATCCTTCACTTCAGGAAGGGGATCTCTTGTTAAAAGAGAACTCCTAACAGGCTGATAACAGTCATCAAGGCCCATTAGAAATTACATCAACTTCATGAGTTGTTGATGCAATCCCAATTCCTTACTAGCATCACAACTGCATTTAACATCACAAGTACATTTAGGTAGTTTAGTCAGAGCATCAAATTCCCTCCATAAAGAGTTTAATCTATGATAGTAATCAGCAACTGAACTACCACCTTGTTTAACAGTATTAATCTTTTGAAGCACATTATACACAACAGAACCATCAACTTTATCATATGTTTCTCTTAATTCTTTCCAAACAACAGCAACATTTTCAGAATACACCAAACCCATATAAACATCTTGAGAAGCAACATTCATAATCCAAGTTAAAACCATGACATTGCATCTATCCCATTGAGCAGATAAAACATCACTAGTAGCATAAGATTCTTTCAAACAAGATCCATCAACAAAACCATACTTATTCCTAGCTTGCAAGGCTAATTTCACAGCACCAGACCAGATTCTATAATTCTCAGTACTAAGCAGCTTGAATGGTATAATAACAAAATTACTATTATCACTATTTTAAACATGCAAAGGATTACCAGCATCAAGATTATTAATAGAATCAACTACAGAACCACTAGGACTAGCACCAACCATGATGACAAAACAGATAAGAAATCAGATAAAGCAAGATACATATAAACAAGACAAATAGACACAGATCAGAAATAAAAAGAAAGAGAAGAAAGAAGTTCCCAGGCTTCATTGCCACTCAAGGTAGTAGGTCAAGGGCAGATTTAGACACCTAAAGACACAATAAGACAATAACAATGAACAGGAAAAATAAAAAGAGGTGTTATAGAGCTTGAGATGCAGCTGAAGACAAATATTCACCCTCTTCTTAATTTACTTAGTCAAGAATAAAAGAATACTCCAGAATCAGCAATCAAACACCAAGAATTGAAAAACCCCCAAATCATAAAAAATTAGGGTTTCAAGAAAAACCTCAATTTATCCAATTCGAGCAATTAATCAACCAATTAATCACTTCCAGAATCTAACTAACAAGCCTTATCAAGATCTCACCACCAGAACGAAAAAACCCCCAATTTCTCAAAACCCTAACGGATCAATTAACACGATTCAGAGCCAACTTGGCTCTGATACCATGTAAAGAATATCAAAACGAGACCAAGAACACTGATTATGCACTCAACCAACCACCCCTTAGTGCTCTTTATTACCAAAAAACATTACAATAAGACTACTCCTCAAACGAGTTATAGCCAAACAATACAAAAAACAATGATCAATCCCCACCAGGTGGATCTTGATCTAATCCTCACTACAATATCACTCTAACACTCAGAAACTACTACAAGATTGAATAAAGAGATCAATCTTGTATAAACCCTAACTAGACAATCAATATCAAGATGATATTGATGTATACAAGAATAATCATGATTGAATGATTAGACAGAGTGAATATTAAATATGAATAAGACTCGGACTGAAAGAATGAAACCCTAAGTGTGATACTTTAGCTTATATAGATGCTAAAGTTACACTTAGGACCCTCTACTTCCAAACTTGACTCTTTCAGCTATAATCAAGATAAGCAGCAACACATCTTTGAAACTTGACAAGAATAGTCTCTAAAGTATTTAAAGCTAAAGCCTGCATCTTTAACATCCTCCCTCAGGCTGATAAGCTTGAACTCTTCTTCTTTTTCTTTATAGCATGAACTTTCCTCCCTGAATCTTTACCGACCATTTCACCTGGAAAAACATCCAACATACCATGATTCTTGCAACACAATCACCAAGACACTTAGTAAACACATCAGCAGTTTACAGATCAGAACTTATTTTAACAGTTTTGATTATACCAGCTAAAACCTTTTCTCTGACAAAATGAACATCAAGTTCAATATGCTTAGTTCTTTCATGAAACACAGGATTAGCAACAATTTGAATTGCTAAAGAATTATCACAAAACAACTCTACAGGATACAAGTTTCTCAAACCAAGACTGTGTAACATATTACCCAGCCAAAGCATCACTAGAATTGTAGACATACATCTATATACAGTCCTCCAAGGAACTTTAGAAATAGTGCTTGCTTTTTTAATTTTCTATGAAACAAAGTTTACCTATAAAGACACCAAAACCCAGTCACAGACCTTCTGGTCTATGACATTTAGCCCGAATCTGCATCAGCATATGCCTTAAGTTTTAAATCAGGGTTTTTATACAACTGAACTCCATAACCAGGAGAACCTTTGAGATATCTTAATACTCTCGGAGCTGCTTTAGAATAAGACTGTAAAGGACTATGCATATGCTAACTTAGACAATGAACAACATAAATAATATCAGGCTTAGTATTGGTCAAGTAAATCAATTTACCCACTAGTTGTTTTATAAGAAGTGAAATCAGCTAAATACTTATCATCACTGGTTTCTTCAAACCAAAGAATAAAATTTTCAGGTAAAGGAATATCAACTGGTCTAGCAGCCAGTAACCCATATTCATGTAATAATTCAAGAAAATACTTCCTTTGAGACATACACAAACCAAGGTCATTTTCAACAACCTCTATTCCTAAAAAATACTTCAAAACACCCAAGTCTTTTATCATAAACTTGGTGCTTAGAAACACTTTAAATCCATTAATTCCAACGTTATCATTTCCAATAATGACAATGTCATCAACATACACCAGAAGAGAATTAAACCTTTCACCATTATGCTTAGTGTATAGAGAATAGTCTAACTTAGACTATTCAAAGCCATGCTCTGCCAAAGCGGTGGTAAGCTTAGCATTCCACTGTCTTGGGGCTTGCTTTAAGACATAGAAAGACTTATTCAATTTACATACTTTAGTATTGCTTTCAATATTATATCCTTCAGGTAAAGTCATATAAACATCTTCAAGAATATCACCATACAAGAATACTAAATCTTGCACTCAACCAACCTCCCTACGTGCTCTTTTACAAGAATACTACTCCTCAAACGATTTGTAGCCACACGATTACAAAAGACTATGATCAATCCCTACTAGGTGGATCTTGATCTTACCTCACTACAATAACACTCTAACTCTCAGAAACTAAAGCAAGATTGAATAAAGAGATCAATCTTGCTAATAACCTAAGCCAGACAATTAATATCAAAATGATATTGATGAAGACTATTCAATCGTGATCAAAAGATTAGATAGAGAGAAAACTAAAGATGAAAATGATTAAGACTGAAAGAATGAAACCCAAAGACTGAAACTTTAGCTTATATAGGCTAAAGTTTCACTTAGGTCCCTCAACTCTCAAACTTGACTCTTCTAGCTAAAACTTATCATAGCAGCTATAACAACTTTGAAAACCTGTCAAGAACAATCCTTGTAGTTTTATGAGCTAAAGCCTGCATCTTTAACAAAA
>BQNB010102889.1:0-24147 GCA_026074375.1 Tanacetum coccineum | reverse complement strand
TGGTGTAGATTATGAATTAGGGATTATGAATTAATCTAAACCTGAAATCAATCTACACCACATTGATTTCTAGTTAGGGATTATCAATTAGGGTTTGTTGTTTGATGGTTTTCTTAATTTGGGGAAAAAAGAACTCATGGATGGTTTTGATCGTAAATGGCTGGCATATTGTGAGTTTTTTTGTGTTAAAAGGCAACTTTCATTTAGGTCCGTAGGATATGTTTTTTTGCTAGGTATCGTTTTAATAGAGTTTTGGGAGGAGATCTAATTTGAGGTAAGCTTGTTTTATATAAGAGAGGATAACTCACGTGCACACACATTATTAATTATAGCTAAAATCTTTGAGTAAATTTATTGTGCTCGAGGCTATCGTTAGCAAAATTACAATTGATTTATTTTGGATATATATAATCATGTCTAACTAAGAAGGCAATTTAGTAAATTCAAAAACCCTAATTGATGAACATCTTCTAACAAAGATGACTTTCAAACTCCACAAATTAACAATCTAAATTCCTTCTTTTCCTTTTGTTTGAATCTGTTATAACCCCTGGAAATTGGGATTAATATTGATGATTAATCTCATATCGAGCGTGTTAGGCGGGTTTCTCATATGGGGTTTTGTAATTTAGATTTGTTATTCTCATCTTTAAAATCAATTAGACTCCGTTCCGTTTCCGTTTATCTCGCTCGTCATTGTAACCTGAATTTGTTTTTATTTCAATCTTTTTTTATCTTGATCTCCCTTCAATCAATAGATTCCTTAATGGGGAGTGTTGTAGATCCAAAGAGGATTGACGTTAATCTATTTTATCCTCATTATGTTTACGACATTTTCGGAAATTTTTTCTGCAAAAGTGCTATTACAATCATGTAAACAATACGGGGACATGTTGTTGTTTCGTTTATCCTGGAAAAAGGACGAAAGAAGGTAAACGTTTTCGGTTTTGTTGTTTTATCAAACGTGTTTTATGTTGATCGCTTGGTGAACAATATAATGCACAATTTGGGTGGGTTCAATTCAAGCTTCACGCTAATAGGCAAGATTCAAAGAGCTACTTTTTGATCATGAGACATGGGGCCAGATCATAAGAGGTTGCTAATTCGCCTCGTCCTAATTGTGGGGATTCTGGGTTGCAGTTCTAATTCATATGTTAGACCGGTTTAAAAAATCATAAAGACGCGGTTGATCATGACTCCCCTGCCATTGTTCTTGACGAAGATTGTGTGCTCTCCAAAGACTTATCTTCATCCTTAATGGGTAGGATTAAAGAATTTGCGTCCCTTACCAATCTCAAGAACGCTCTTATGAATGAAGGTTTCGTGGACTTGAATGTAAGTTACTTAGGGGAATTGTGGGTTCTCTTAGAATTTTCCTCTGTGAAATCGAAAGAGGCATTCCGCGATAATGTGGGAGTTAGCTCTTGGTTCTCGGAAATTCGCCAAGCTTCTTTCGATATCAATCCTGATGGTCGCATTGTGTGGGTAGAAATTGAAGGTGTTCCATTGAAACTATGGATGATGAACACTTTTCAAATAAGATATTGTCCCAATGTGGGGGAATTAATCGACACTAATTGACTCTTATGGAATTGTTTCCACTCGAAACGATATTGGTTGTTCATAAGTTCATCTCAAAATATTTATGAAAACTTCAAGATCATTTTCCGTGGAAAAGTGTATTGGATTCGTGCTAAGGAGGTCCCTGGTTGGACCCCTGACCTGGTGGAGGACTCGGATGAGGAGGAATTATCTGATGACGATTCATTAGAGAAGGATTTGAAGAACTTGAAACTTGAGAATGATTGTAGCAACTCCGTTCGAATTCCAGATAACGGTTTTTGAAAATGAAGGTATGGTTCAAATAAGGATTCAATCTGTCGGATCACTTTTGGGCTATATCCTTTGCTTAACAAAGAAAATGATCAAAAACATAAGGGAGAGTTGTATCAAATTTAGTCCCAAATTCCCACTGGGTTTTACACCTAAATAAACGACAATGATTGATACAGGGGATATGAGAAGTTGTTTATGACTTTGAGAGAGAAGCTCAACGGAAGACGATGGAGATTCTACAATTCCAACCTCCCCCCAAAGAAAATGTAGATGAAATCCGCAAGTTTTGGTCGTTTTAACGGAAATCAGTGGCACCTGATTCAGGAGGGTCATTTATCGTGTCTTATGGAGGAAGTAAGTGGTGAAGTTGGTCCTAACAAATGGCTATAACATGGTATGGGGTGGAGGTGGGTGTGGTGATTAACCAATCTGTCCGATATCAATTGATTCTCAAGGAGCGATCGCGATTGTTAGATCGATGAATTTTTTTCCTTTAATAATACAAGGCCTCGCTCAAAAGGCCAAAAAAGATTGGGCAAAGGAGTTATGTGTGAAGAATAAGAGTGAATTTTCTAGCGATTTCAAAGAAAACAAAGATGGAGCGAGATGATCTTTTCAAGTGTTCGTCGAGTTGTGGGTTTAATTCGATCTTTTGAGCATCTGCTAGTTATTCGGTAGGCCATTCAGGTGATTCTTTGTGTGTTTGGAATCCCAACATTTTTCGGTAAAAAAAGCTTCACTATTTCGGATTTTTTTATCATTATTAGGGTGTTTGGTCATTTGTCGGTTTTGACCTCATGATTTATTGCGGTCTATGCTCCACATGATCGCGTGATAATAGTATGCTTTGGGACTGACCTTGGCCGCATGTTATTATATCAGTGGCGCAAGGATGGAGGTGTGATTAGGGGGACTTCAATAGGTTTGCGTCAAATCAGACAGGTTTGGTACTAATTTTAATGTTCTTGGGGGAATATTTTTAATTCTTTTATTAATTCACGAGTCTTGAGAAAGTGTAATCTTAGGAGGCCAGTACTTTCACTTTGGTTGTCATATGTCTGCGACCATAATTGAGCAACGTTGGATAGATTTTTGTATCTAACTATTTGCTAAATATTTTCCCTCCATTAGCGTGCATTCATTTGGAAAGATTTCTTTATCCGGATCACTGACCGATATCTTCTTCGAGAGTTGGCCCTTGATTAATGGTCGGTTCCCTTCCGAATAAATTTTTTTTTTTCTTTCTACCATGGGATTAATCTCTGAGGGCTTTAATGATTTTGTCACTTCAACTTGGAATTTTGCCCCTTCTGTCTGACTCTAATGGAATGCCCGTAACTTTGTGCCGGGTAAATTGAAATTCCTTAAAGGCTCACATAAAGATTTGGATTAAAGATAACAAAAGTGAAACAGTTTCTTAAGTATTGCAAATCTTAAAAAGGAGTTGAAACCAGTATGATGTGGGTTATTGACAAAGGTACAGGTACTGAGGGTAGAAGCGGAAAAAGAATGGAGGTGT
This sequence comes from Tanacetum coccineum, assembly GCA_026074375.1. Lineage (NCBI taxonomy): Eukaryota > Viridiplantae > Streptophyta > Magnoliopsida > Asterales > Asteraceae > Tanacetum > Tanacetum coccineum. Next base: position 20,792 of record BQNB010102889.1, on the reverse strand, counting down.
TGGCTGCTCTTCGTAACATTGGGATCATATTCATTCCATGATTTGGCTCAATAGGCCAAGATCAAAATCGTCAATCGGAAGGCGGTGAAAACTCAAATTTTTTTCCATGGAATTTTGAATAAACGTAATCAATTGAAATCAGGGGTATTACGATTGATGGCGTTTGGAGGAGCAGCACTAATGATGTCTAAACAACAGAATTTCTTTCTCTATTTCAGGGATAGATTCGCTTTAAAACTTCGGAGAGGCTTTACTAAATTGATATGAGATTTCCGGAATAACTATTTCCGAAGATAAAGTCAGGACCTCGAGCGAGAAGTTTCTAATCAGGAGATTAAAACGGCTGTTTGGGCGTGTGGCAAGACAAATCCGCGGGCCCCTGACGGGTTTTTCTTTTGCTTTCTTTTATAGGCATTTTGGGCCTGTTATTGAGCACGATTGTTTATATTGGCTGTAATCATGTTCTTCATTCATGAAGAAGATTCCTCCTGGTTGAAACTCATCATTTTTTATAGGCGTTGATCCCAAAAGTCCCGGTCGCTAACTTGGTCAAGGACTTTATGACCTATTAGCGTCTCAATTGGATGTATCTACAAGATCCATTGCCAACGATTTTGTTAACCGGCTAGTTAATGTTTTGGGGGACATTGTTATATGAAGTGCAATCTGGTTTATCGCGGAAAGACAAAATGTTAGAAGGCCCCGTTTATTCTTAATGAGATTCTTCAGTGGCTGTACCAAAAAGAAGAAGAAAACTTTCATTTTTAAGCGGATGTTCGATTTGAAAAGGCCTTCGATTCGATTAGATGGGATTTTTAGATGATGTTCCTTAAAAGAGTTCAGGTTTAGGTGGAAAATGGCGTAACTGGATTCAAAGTTGCCTAACTTCTTCCTAAGGGTTCTATTTCTTGTAATGGATTTGTCCTCACGAATGAGTTCCAATTATATAAAGGGTTGAAACAAGGCGATCCTTTATCCCTTCCTCTTTTTCCTCGTGATGGAAAGAGCCTTCATTTATCTTTTCAAGAGGATCTGTTAAACGCGGGGGATGTTTAAAGGTATTGTGCTAGATCAATTCTGTATTGGCTTTCGCATATTTGTTCTATCGGATGATGCTATTTTCTTAGGGGAGTGGAGTGACTAGTAATATCTCCATTTGAGTCACGTTTTAAAATGCTTTGTTCATGCTTGGGCCTTAAGTTTAACTTGAACAAAGTAGATATTGGGGATTAATGTGGAAAGTGCCAGTTCATCCAAAGCGGCTGCAAAGTTAGGATGTCTCGTTTTAAGTAGTTCCTTTTCTACTTCTTGGACTAGAGTGGGGGGAGGTTCTTATGACTCGTGTTCAAGCATGGCAAGAGATAGTTGGAAAAGTAAAGTCTCGGATTTCCAAATGGAAATCAAAACTTTATTCTATTGGTGGTCGTCCAACTTTGGTTGAAATCGGTTTTTTTTTTTAGGATCATTCCAGTCTTTCACATGTCTATTTCAAAGTTCCTTCAAAGGTGTCTTCATTATCTTGGAGTTATTAGAAGTCATTTCTTTAAGGGCATGTTCCGGTGGTAGTAAAAAAGGCTTCTTGGGTTTAAATGGAACAATGTTTTGACTGGCAAAAAAAAAAAAAACGAGCGGGCTAGGCGTGTTAGCTTATTTGAGTTAAACAGATGCTTGATGATTAAGTGCGGTTTGGAAGTTGTCTCTCGCAAAAAAAACGACTTCTCTTGGACTAATGTTATTTGTGGCTATTCACGGTTTAGGGTTGGTAAATTCATTCGGAATGGACTTCTACTGGCATAAATTCATGTGGCTTTCAGATTGAGGTGAAGTTCGATCTCTCCAAGAAAAGGTATGGATGTTTTTGATTATCTGACGCTTACAGATGGGAAAACAAAAAAAAAACAAAAAATGGGGGGTCCACCAAATTCTGGCTTGGATCATTGGCATTCTTGGGGCATTTTTAAAGTCATTTTTCCCAGGTTTATACACGCTTGAATCCTCAAAGGATGTTATGTTAGTTCCAAGATAAGGCGACACGAGTTTGGTCTACTCCGTTCGTCGAATGCCTAGAGGGGGCATCGGCAAAATCAATTCGACTGCCTTGGTAGAATTGGTTCGTTCTAGTCACTTATCGTTACGGTCGCTGGACAGATGGAATTGGAATCTAGAGAGTTCGGGTTATTTGGTGGCCTCTGCTCGGAGCGTTTCGATGAGATATGCCTTCCGAATTTGGAGAAAGAAACTAGATGGGTAAGTGTGTCCGATAAAAAATCAACGTTCTTGCCTCTTGGAAAATTCAAGACGTGCCTTTACTCCCGGTTCAACATTTCTCGTAGAGGTATTGACATTCAGGATATGTCGTGTCCCATTTGTGATAATGCTATTGAATCGACGGACCATTTGTTCTTTAGGTGTGGATTGGTTCGGGACATTGCTAATAAGGTTTTGAGCTGGTGGAATTTGGATCACGCAAACTTGAACTCATATGCAGAATGGAAGTCTTGGCTTGTTTCAATTCGTATGGATTCCAAACTCAAAAAGATGTTCGAAGGAGTTTGGTACTCCATTTGGTGGTACGTTTGGATCTATCGAAACAAGCTCCTATTTGACGAGAGAAAACCTTCGAAGTCGATGCTTATTGATAATGTCATTGCTAGTTCTTTTTATTGGTGTAAGTATAGATCTAAAGCCTCGTTCGGATGGAACGAATGGCTCAAAAACCCCTATATTATTGTTTTGTAATCTAGCTCCTTGCTAGTTTTTGTTTCTAATAAAATCGCCGTTCCAAAAAAAAAATATTTTCGTTATAGCAATTTTAAGTAGATTATATGCATTTTTTTTAAACATCTAATGTTTATATGTTTTAGTATGTTATTTTTACTTTGCTCCGTGTAATTTAATGTATACCCACTTTAATTCTTACAATTCGAATATGAGACTCTTTTTACTCTCAATTTTTTATTCAGAATAGTTATATCTTAATTTTTAATCAACAGACAATTACATTAACCTGTGCGCACACGCAATCTGAGCAGATAGTATAAAGGGTAATAATATTTGAATAATTTTGTTTTGAAGTTAAATGTTGTCCCAATTTATAAATTCATGATTTTGTAACGTTTATTTTTTTATAAAATTATATTAACATTTTTTAAGGTAAAGGGGAGTTTCCCCGGTAAAATAAAATTTTATTAACTTTATAATACTTAAATAATTATAATACCCATGCACGTATGAGTTTTACATAACCTTTTCATTATGTCTTAATATCGATTGATATTTGTATAGATTTTTGTTGCACAAAAGATTTGACTTTGTTTAACTGAAATTTTAGTTATCGTGTTCTAGATATTATGTGTATTTAGTAGCACATAACAACATTGAAAAAATATGTGTCTTCGTGCTTTTATTTTGATATTAATAATCTTGTGCATATATATGTTGTATTTTTAAAACAACATATATGTTGTTTTTCTAAAATATAAAGTTTAAGAGTACAAAGTCTAAGGGGTTATTTGTTAATTTTTTGAAGTTATTAAAAAACATGAACAATTATAAATTTACACTTAACTCCATTTAATTTATTTAAAATTCAACCACTAAAGTTTTATTAATTACCTCTTTTTTTGTAAGTTTTTGTTTTCACAAATGTAACACACATATGTTTATGTGTTTTTTCTCTCGACCAAAATCTTCCACCAAATTTTTTAATTTTGACCAAATTGTATTCAATTTTGACTTTTTTTAAACCAATAATATCGCACGATTTTGCCTACGTGACAAAATCTAACTTTCTGATTGGTCAAAATGGTGGAAATATTTTATTATATGGAAGATTTATATATATATATATATATATATATATATATATATATATATATATTATATATATTATATATATATACCACACTAGTGGATAGCCCGCCCGAGGACGGGCATGACTTGTAATTATTGTTTAATTTTTTTTGTTTTGATAAGATTGGTTTAAAAAATTGTATATGATACAAATATTTTTTAAAGCATCAGTAGCAAGTTTGTCTATTATTTTATGTTTTGTTTTTAACAACTGCACATATTCAATTTGTTGGCGCGACCTTGTGAGTATCCAAAGAATAAATAAAGTAAGGTTAATGTGAATTACCTATTACATTAATTAAAAATCGATACTTACATGAATATAATGATTCACCATCAAAAATCAAAACGAACCTATGAGTTATAAATGGGGAAGAGGCATAGTAATTATAAATCGATACTTACATGAATATAATGATTCACCGATGGACGGACATGACTTGTAATTATTGTTTAATTTTTTTTGTTTTGATAATTATTGGTTTAAAAAATTGTATATTATACAAATATTTTTTAAAGCATAGTAGCAATGTTTGTCTATTATTTTATGGTTTTGTTTTTAACAAATGCACATATTCATTTATTTGGGGCGACCTTGTGAGTATCCAAGACATAAATAAAGTAACGGTTAATGAATTACAAACATCGTAAAATTATATACAGTTACTAACGAACAGAAAAGAATGAATTGTAATACAATAAAAGGAAATAAAAGTTAATAAATTATAGGCTATTAAAAAGTATATTCTTCAATTCCAAATTTGAAATAAAGCTTCTTTATACACGACATTGGGCATGACTTGTAATTATTGTTTACATTTTTTTGTTTTAGTAATTATTAGTTTTTAAAAATCGTATATTATACAAATATTTTTTAAAGCATAGTAGCAATGTTTGTCTATTATTTTATGATTTTTTTTAACAAATGCACATATTCATTTAGTTGGGGTGACCTTGTGATCCAAGACATAAATAAAGTAACGGTTAATGAATTACGAACATCGTAAAATTATATACAGTTAATAACGAACAAAAAGAATGAATTGTAATACAATAAGAGGAATTAAAAGTTAATAAATTATGCGCTATTAAAAATTATATTCTTCAGTTCTAAAATTGAAATAAAGCTTCTTCATACACGACATTTATCATTGAATTTGTGTATTTACCATCTTTATCACAACATAGAGTCTTCACCAATGAGATAGCGACATATAGTTGCCCATGAGAGAAAATTAGACTCTGAAGAAACAAACCAACCGTAGTTGCATAGCTCGCCCGATGGATCACACGTATACCCTAAATTATACACTGTAATTCAATTATATTAGTTCAATTATAAGTTATTTGTATCTTATAAAGCACTTACAAGATATGGCAACTGGAAAAGTACTTACTTGGAAGGATGGTTTACTCAGATGGCCAAGGTTGAAGGTGGTTTGGCATGGCTCTTGGCCAAGCATCAAGGTTTGGGGGTTGATTAAGCGAAAGGTATCAATGAAAACCTTTCCTTTGACAATCTTGATTGGATACACCATGATCGCAATAGCTCTCTGATTTTATTTGTTTTTTCAACACCAATTGTTAATCGAGCTAATTTTGCGATAATGGCCAACCCCTGATACACTCGTCAATAAACTGATAAATGAAAAAGTTCATAAAGAATGTGCCATTATCATCAACTATATCAAGTGAAAATGATTCAATAATAATACCCGTTAGATGCTCCCTAACCAAGTGGTTCTGGGTTCAAGTCGTGTATGAGACAATTTTCTGAAATAACCCGTACATAAATTAGTCTATTACCCTTAACCCATTTACCCAATCCACCTGTTTTACCACCTATGAGAAATATAGGTTGCTGTGAAATCAGATAAAAGTTACTAACCATGGTTTGCTGATATTTTTGAAGCATGCGTCTGTATTGCTGCCTTGCAGGTGTTGAGTTCACCATAGAAAGGACCTTGGAAACGACTCGGCTAGAGCAACATCCACTCTTTGCTTCTGAAATACCTTTGCAATATCTTCATCTGCACTTTATTTCCTGATGACCTCTTAATGATGAGTTCTACATTTTATTCGCGACTTTTCTTAATCTTATGAAAAAATCAGTTTGATGGAACAGTTATCTTCTTGTACCAAAATTTGTGATTAATGGCACGAAAGATTTAATAATTAGCTTAATCATTCACGTAAAGCTCACATGACATATGTCATATACATGATTATGAGTGGTATGTGCTTAAATACACATACCTTTTACCTAATAAACGAGCTAAAAAGACCAATAATGACCAAAAATACATGAGAAATGCATTGTATATGTGTATTTTGTGATTTGTGTCTTGCAGGTACCGGATATTTAACAAAAGGACAAAAACAAGGCAAAACGGACACAACCAAGCACGGGAATGGAATGAGTGCAAGAAATCGAAGCCGAAGGCGTATACATCTTTTAATGGACCAACCCGTACCCATTTTAAATGGGTCGGGTCAGCCCATTATAGATTTATACTATACTAAGCCTAAATCTATAGTCCATCAAATTAACAAATCCATAAACCATATCACTTAACCCCTGGCCCAATTTATAAGCCCAATTCAAATCTTGGTCAAAAACCCATTTATAACTCACTAGGTCAAACACGGGTCAAGATCAAAGTTACTATGCCTCTTCCCCATTTCCCTCTCTTTTACACAAAACACACGCGGGTAAAATCCCTCCTCACTTTCACCCTTTCGCTCTATAGTGCTTCTAGAAGTCCAAGCCTGACACAAGTTCCGACACCAACGAATAACACGCTGGCAATCCTTTTGCATCTGATTAGTTGAAAGGACGTGGCATCAAATCAAGGGCTCAAAATGATGGATGGAAGGATGTTATAATTGAAGGGTCAGGATTGATGATTGAGGGACGCTCCAAAGGGCTAGAAGGTTCACTTCCTCCCTATATATAGAGAAGATGGATCACACAGAGAAGGCATCTAGGAGTAGGAGTAGAGTAGTGTAGCTTATTAGCTTATTAGTTGCTTATTTTAGCTTATTGTTCTTTCTCTAATGTAATTTTCATTTACAAAAGCTTGTAACCTCTTTTTAAGATTAATAAAAGTTCAATTTAAATTCTGTTTTGATTTTGTTTTACTCTTTAAGCAGTCATGGTTTAAATTAGTTTTTATATAAATAAGCTCTTCAATTCCTAATAAGCTATCATTTAGTCTGCTAAGCTTGTTTTAAGCTTAATAAGCTCATTGCTCAAACTACCTTAAAAGGGGTCTTGAATAATCCATTTGGAAGATAAGCCAGTTCTGGAAGGGCTTATGGGGCTTATTCTTAGCTGATTATTAAGCTAGCTTGTAGATTAGCTCTATTTGAGCATTTATAATCCCTGTTTGAGCTGGGATCAAAGGTGCATTTACTCTTTCACTTTTAAGCTTAGTTTCCTTTTTATTTCATAAATTTGTTTATTACTGTTTTTTGCTTGCTAATTTCTGCTGATTATTGCTTATTTAGTCTTATTAGATCTCTTTGATGCTTATTAGTTATAGTGCTCAGCTTATGATTCATTTGAATGGAATCTTCATATGAACTGCCCTTTTGAATGCCTTAAAACTGCTTATTATGCATCTGCTTAGCCTAGTGCTTAATTTCCTGATCTAATTGCTTATTTGTCTTTTTATAGCTTAGATATTAATATGTTTTTATGTTTTAAGTCTTGTCATAATCTGTTTAAAGCTTAATCTAGTTTTAAGTTGTTTTAAAGGGGTGTTTGGCACTAGCAGTACTAACATATGTTAGTACTGCCTAGTCTCTTTTGTCACTTAAATCAATTTTATCAAGCCTTAAATTAGTCCTTAAGTCAGTGTCTGCGAGTTTTTAAAGTCCACAAATCAAGCTTGAGGTTCATTGTATAAATGGTTTGAATCTGTGGTATTAGCAGTTTCATTTTATAGTTTATTTGCTTAGATCTTATTTAGATTTTATTTTGTGTCATTTTCATGTTAGTTTGAGTCCTTTATGCAGTAAAATATGTCTAGTATAAGTATGCAATTGTTATTTGTGTTTGAGTCAAATCTGTCATAGTTTCTTAAGTCTCATTTTCATAGTCTAAAAGCCAATTTTCATTAGCTAATTTAGGTTTGATTAAGCTTGTTTTATGGTCTGAATTTGATAGTATAAGCTCTTTAGATATAAAGCTTGTTCTGTTTTAACTTTTTAAGTTTTCATATCAGCTTATTCTAGCTTAATTCTAAGACTAAAAGTAGCAATCTTCCAAAAATAAGAGTCAGTACATACTGATTTTAATCAGTATATACTGACCTTTTCAAATAGTTTTTTCTAGCTTAATTAGTTATCTTAATTGCTATTTTTTTGGCTTATTTGGATTCTCAGTTGTATAAGCTTTACCTGTTTTAAGCTTTTAGTGTCTAGCTTAATGATTTAGTAGCTTAAATTCTAGCTCACAATTGCACTTAGAGTCTGATTTAGTAAGTTTTTTTTTCATACCAGTTATTTGGATTTTTGTCTCTCTTTTTTGCCTTTATTAGATTTGCTCTGATTTTTATTTTAGATTTGCTATTAGGTCTAGACTGGCCTTGGTTAGCTTTCCAGCTTTGTTAAGCTTAATGAAGCTGATTAGAACCCAACCCAAAATCCTCCCCCAAAATAAGTTTTAAGTTTGAGCGTTGTTTTGGCTTTTTAGCCAAAACTGTTGGTTAAACTTGTTTATTTCTGTGCTTATTTCCATGTTTCTCAAAAAGTTGTTTTGTTAAAGTTGCTTATTTTCATGTTAAAAACTTTTTCAAAAATTATTTTTGCAAAATAAAAATGAAAAGTTGTTGGGAGTACTGGGAGGACTCGAACCCGAGACCTCAACCATAACTCACCAACACCTTAACCATTGCACCCTGGGGTCTTTTCTGTTAAACCCTTGGGCCCAATTGGTTATAAGTGGGTTTTCAGTTTTATGCTTACAGCCTATTTAGCTTATTTTACCAGCTTATTTTCACTATTTATTTCCAGTTCTTATTTTTCCTAGAATCTACATAAGTCAAAGTATTTTTTAGTATTTTTCCAGAATTTTATAATTTAGTTTAGTATTTTAATAATATTTTTTGATTAAAATTGTTTTTAATTCATAATAAATAAAATAAAAGTCAAAAAAATAGAATTCTTTTTTCTAAATTTTTTTTAGTCATTTAGGATTTATAAAAAATGAAAAAACATTTTTAGGGTTAAATTTTAATAATTAGGGTGTTAAGTCGCGTTTTTTAGGATTTCCGTTAACGTTTTTAGGTCAAATTTTTAATTGCTTTAATTGTTGCTTGTCTTTAAATATTTTTGCATTTATATTTGTAGAAATAGAATCCAATTCAAATCTTTTAAATTATTCATACACGCGATCACAAACTTAACCGATTCTCAATTCACACTTCGTCGAGGAAACGACCCGGGAGGTTTTTGAACTTACTTTGGTCAAAAGTAATCTTCTAGAAGCCTTTTGTAATACTTATCTTATACTATTATTGATAATTGGTATTTTAGTTATATATTATATATACTATTATATTCAAATCAATGAGCAACGCAAAAAGGAGACAAGCCTGGATATTATAAAGACACGAAGTTGTCTGAACCATACTGGAACTCCTCAAATCCACTATAATTTTGCTCATTATACTTGAATCCTAATTCATCTCCATACTCATTCTCGTTATAGAATGTGCTATTTTCTTTCACGTGTTCCAAACTCAACTTCTTCTGAATCCTCTTCACGCCTCATCAAGTTCTGGCGAACTATCGATTTCGTCAATTCTTTCAGTTAGACTCGAGCAACTTGCCTTATTGGAATTGGTTAAAACACCTAGACTACCATTCAGAAAATTAGGACCAGGTGTGTTGTTGTAAGTTTCATCAAATTCACTTGCAGCAGACGAAGCTAGCTGAACAACATAGTTGTTGGAACTCTGAATGATGTGAGAAATTCCCAAAGTCGATGCGGAAATGGGTCCAGCACTATGCTTACCTTGCAAAATATAAATGCTAATGACATCTTATAGAAGCTCGAAGCAAAAAGTAAACTCAAATTACCCTTTTCTTTTGTTTTTATGTATAGGTACTAACAAAAACCAACATGAATCTTCTTATTTAAAAGAACATAGATATGAAGTGGCCGGGAAACAAGATTAGTATATAAGCAAATCTTGCTTGTTAAGAACACACAAGGCTGAATACATCAGATAGGAAACGCTGAGATATTTGATGATATTAGTGGTTATTGGGCCAACATTGGTGTCGTGTATCTGTCGTCTTACAAGAGAAAGAAAATACAGCGACAAATACATACATAGATGGAAGTATAACACACTGTTTCAGCTACTCAAATTTGGACAGGCTTACGTAATTCATTAAGTCAATGATACTATCATGTTCAAGCTGTATTGAATAAACATTAATCCAAACGGAGGGTACCAACATGCAAGTCGACATATACACAAACTTTATTTGATGCTGATGTGAATAGGCATATATAACATGGGAGTGTCATTAATTCAAACTTTAATGTGCTTTAGACGTTCATGCGCTTCACCTACATTTTTCTCGTCCTTTTTTCTCCGCCAATTATGACCATCTTTACGGGAAATACGAAGGACCCTTTTGTTAAAAAGGAACAAAGAGCCACCTGTGAAGGAATAATCGAAAACTTAACAGATATATCAGCCAACACACTCACACAAATATTTTCAATAATGAACATAAAACAGAAGAATTACTTAGTGGCTATTGAGGCGGCTCGTGGTTTAGCAGTGTTTCCTCATAGTTCTGCAGTAAAAACAACACCTCTGCAGGCCTTAACCACCGAAACTGTGCTTCTTGAACTAACTCCTTAATACCCTAAGAAATTAAAAAAGGTCACCATTTTAATAGCAACGTGAAGGCCATGGCGGTGACTATTCATATTGCTCACATGATAAAGTGCCATATAACACATAAAATCATAATGTCAACTTCCTTATAACACTGAAATTCTTATAAATATAATTTAAAACATTATTTTAGATTTTAAAAAAATTGACAAGGTTATCAGCCGCATTATTCTTGTCCATGAAGCTACAATCTACATGGGTATTTGTGTTAGCTTCTTGAAGGGGCTTGTTAGCATGAGTTCTGGACATCATATCAGCAACCTCGAATCCAAAAACCTGACTTCGCCTTTTGTTAAATGAAGGAAATCATTTAGAACCTAGCCAATAAATACAATTAAGTACACCAATACAAACAAACTGATAGAACAAAATCTTGCGCCACTTTATCTATGAAGGTGGAAAATTTGACATATTTTCGTATGGATTAGTCGACAGGTTACAATTGTTTTTTGTAAACAGGCCAAACGGTAAAATTCCACTTTTTCAACCAACCCATTTCGCCCTGTCTACTTAAGTAACTCATGACCTTATAATCAAAATTAGGATAATCACTATAATAGCTAGATGATACTCACTATGACTTAATGTTGCAATAATCAGTTTTGGTGTTTGCCAATGTATCAAACTTGAACCTGAAAGTAAAAGTGCTATTTGTGTTTCAAAGTCAACTTTGGTCGTTTTAAAAAAACAAATGGAGTATACAGATAAATTTATTATTTAAAGAATTCATCTTGGCTTTCAGTATAAGATCAGGCTTTTTAAAAACACTTTTGAATGATCTGGTAACTAATAGGTCAAATTATCAAATTGCTATAACTTGATATTTTAAGCCATGAATACTCCAATAAGCTGTCTTATATGATCTTGATATCCAAACAATTGGATGGACCGACTATAATAGAGAGTTGTGATTTCACTTTTAGCAATATATGTTAATTTTTTATCCTGATTTCTGAATATGCTATTTCTACGCTAAGTTTTTTTACCCATTTGACCGGTTTGAGATTTAACATATCGTGAACCGGCCCATTTACTAATAAATGGGTCATAATTTACGACCTTTAAGACATAGTATCAACATCTAGCATGCCACAATTGCTTACATCTGCTGACTCTGTGCTTGTAGCAAGACACCACATAGTTTTTATTACGTTGACCATTCCTTATTCCAGAAAAAGAGCATTGATGGTCAATACAGTTTAATCTTGTATGCATACGTATAATATACAACCAAATTAAAGAATTAGGCAAAATACAACTCGGGTATTGAATATTTGGGTCCATTGTCAGGTAACATGTCAATATCACGACAAACACCGTTAGAGAATTGAACTAATGTTTACAGCCACACAACTTTCTTGTAATTAGTATATAACGTAATCCATTTATACTTTTCGCTTAGGCTAGCACTAAAAACAGACAGCTCTTGCTATTGAGTTGTCCATTTTGACCCATTACTGACCGCTCGTTTTGCCCCAGTTTGACCTGTTAGTTCACATGACATATACTTAGCTGATGAGGTTTATAGAAATGCTTCAAAATCCAGTATATCTGGCAAACCTATTGGATATGGGTTGGACTGACTGAGCACACTTATTCTGTTATATATATTAGGTTTGTTAAGGCATCCATTCTTGACAGGAAAGAAGTTAATGCAAAAATAGTGAAATCATAAGCTAAAAAAATCACTCCATGGATTTATCATTTATGTAATATGGAAAATCTTACTTGTAACGACAAGAATCAGGCAAAAGAAGATGATTTGATGAATCAGGAGACATGATTGTCTTTAAAATTTCAGGGCCTTGATAAAACGTGATCACCATTGCTCCTGATATTGCTGTTATAGTACCCAATAATTTTGCTTGACTGCTTAAACTACTTATTTCTTTTTTTATCCTAACACACATATACAACAATCTCGAACCTTTAGAAACGGTGACAGAGTTTACATAAATCTATCCCCACATTAAAGAAAATTGCAATGAATTTGTGAAATTTGCACCACTTCTAGACTCTAAGTTCAAATATTCATGTTTGCAAGCAGTAGTACCTGAAAATGATTGCAAGCAAGAAAGTGTTTGCAAGACCTAAGTTAGAGATGGCACTTCTCATAGTTGGAGAACTGTAGTAAACACCTGCATACATAAGAATTTGACCAATGCAGAGCCTACAAATAGCATAAATTTTTAAAAGTTTTGTTAAGTTAAAAATTAAAACTATGTAACATCTAAAGTTAACGTCGCACGGGTCTATATCACTTACCCTAAAAGGCCAAGGATGAAAAATCTTAAAAGAAGACGAAAAGTGAGGGGAGGACGTTCAACGTTGTCAATAACGTATTAAGATTAGTAGTTTCATAAGGTTTTCATAATAGCATTAAAAACAGAAACAAAGATGGATTGTGTCAGCAAACCTGAAGATATGAAAGATGAAAAATGGAAGAAGAATCAACGTTCCGAGAACATTTTGGTAAACAATAAAGACAATAATAGAGAAACCATTATTCATAACATTGTAACTAAAATTCAGTCACTTGACATCATATATTTACATAAGTGTGCATATTAATGTAGAATTAAGTTATTTATGAAATCCATAGAAGATAATGAATACCTCAGAAATAGGACTAACGGAATCAGATTGACTTCCTCCATTGGCGGATTCACTGGAATCTGCAGTACCCGTGCTTATCTCTTTAGACAGATCAAGTTCTACAAGGAACTGCTCTAGCTTTTCAAGCCGTTTTGGCTTCAAGTTTTCAACCTGTGATAGTTATGCAACATAGATAGTTAGCAAATTACTTTCCCCATACATTTCATAAGAACAATCAAAATGTACTTTTACAATCCACTGCCACATTACATTTTTTGCTTCTGCAACAGAACAAATTCAATATCAATAAAGCATATTAACTACATAATTTACAGACCTCTAAAAAAAGTTCTGCAAACTAAATAACTTTTGACGAATTCCAATGTGTTTTAAATCTCCTCTTAATAACTACCTTATAATTCCTTTGAGTTCCATTCTTTCTTTCTTTCTGATATTGAAATAAAATAGCCCTAGGAAATCATACACACGTATGTATGTATATGCTGCTCTTTTGTAGACTTCAACGCCAAGAACTCCATAAGATTTTTTGGTAGCCCTGCAAGCATTCAAATAGAGCACCACAGAAAAATTAAGAAGCATGTTACGTAGGAAGTCGGTTGGATAGTTTTGCCGAAGAGATCTGATTCTCTATCTGTTGGTTGGCAGCTTCAAAGTACCTATTAAAGCAAATGCCAATCAAGTCAACAAAGAGGCACATTAATACCTTGTAGTCAGATCATGCACAAGATGACCAACCTGCAAAAAAAGAAATCGTTACAAATATTATTTAAAGTTATGTATTAAAGTTCTGCAATAGAAGGAGTACGTATGATTATTGCATTAAACATGTATCAAGTAATGTAGCGCCATAGAGGATTGGATTGAATTGAGGATTGTTCCTAGGTATATGGTTTTTTGCTATTAGGGTTGAGGATTGTTCCTATGCAATGAATAATATTTTTGTGATGGATATCTTCTTAAAATCAATTCCTAAATTATCTAAAAAGTTTTTTGCTGTATTTTTTTAATAAAATCTTCTCAAAATAATCTCCAAATTTATCTTAAAGAATAATTTATTAAAGCATGACATATTTGTTTTTTAATTATCAGTCACAACTTGTGGAGTGATCCACTCCACAAGTTGAGGTGCTTCTTTGTGAATTAGCAGACCCATGTTTGAATCTTGCCATGGGCATAATTTTTAAAAATAATCCAGAATTTTGTGTTAAAAAACCAAAATTTAAGTGATGACATGGCTTGCGTGATGACATGGCTTTATAACATGGCATTATGGAATGCCATGTGAAATTATATGTGGCATGCCTCCTCTTATATGTATAATGAACTGATAAGTTAAAGTACGTTAATATGGATAGTTATTCATTGGGCTTAATTATGTATTGGACTTAATTAAGACTAGAGTTAACTATATTTTTGGTCCTTATGGCTTGTCGGGTTTAACGGTTTTGGTTCAATAGTTTAAAATGTAACGGATCCTGTCTGTTTTTGGTCGACCCGTCACACCTTTGGTCCAAACGTTAGTTTGACTAACTTTTGACTGTCAAATGCGAAGGTATATGTGTCTTTTACAATTAAAAAAATCTTATTTATTATAATAGAACTCTTCCCTGTCATTCCCTCACAAACACAAACATAAACATTCATCCACCCACTTCTTTTACACATCCACCCTAATCCTAAAAATTCAATACAAATACAAAAACCATATCCCCCACTCTAAAATCACACATGTCGCCCACCACCACCTCAGGCTGATGCCACCGCTGCTCCGGGATCTGGCCGTCGCTGCTCAGGCCACTGCTCCGGGCTCAGGCCGTCGCTGCTCATGATTCACAGACACAAATCAAAGATTTAAGTTTAGCATAAATTCAACTCAAATTCAAAATAAAAACACAACCCTATAAAACTACATCTAAAACATAAATCAAACACAACCCAATGATTTTTACGATGCACCACCACCCCAACGCACCACCACCGTCGCCTACCACCAGCCGCCGTCGCTAACTTAGCCACCCAGCACTAGCCGCCACTGCTTCTCCGACCCACCCACCCACCAGCCGCCTTTGTTGCTTACTTAAACATATAGATTCCTATTTAACCCTCAAAATAAACATTTTTTCTTGGTGATGATCGATTTTGGTTATTGATCTTGATGGTCTCGGGTAAATGTTTATACCTGAAAAAATGACTTGAAAATATTTTGTTGTTGTTCTTGGTTTTTTTAAAGTTCGATGTGGGTAGTTTTCTTTGAGATCTATAATGATCTGTTGAAAATATTAAAACTGTTGGCGTATAGTCCGGAATGGGCCGAACCCGATAAAAGGGTGGCCCATATCCTACGTAACCCTAATCCATACACTATATATACAAGGGTAGGATCATCCTACCTACACAGGTTATTCTCTACCACCTCTTTATATAACATGCTTATACTATTCTGACTTGACCGTCGGAGGGTGGATCCCGGGCTCCGGCCTCGGATCCCCTTCTAACCGGTTCTTCTTTGTTGGCAACACTATTCAAGGCCCGGGAAGACGATGAACGGCACTAGGAGAGTCGTCAGGACCGGCCCGACCAAATTATGCATCAACAAGTTGGCGCCATCCGTGGGACTCGAACAAAACGCTCGTTCTACCTTGTCTGAAACATCATGTGGGCGAGTTTGCTTCACATTCTGTAGGAATTTTACGACAATGTTCACCCATGTTGGATTCTGATACACAACCTTTTACATCTCCGCCACTCATCTTAACTGCAAACGAACAACGATGGCGGGTCTATGGCTACTCGTTCTGAGCAAGAACAACAAGTATTGGCGAATTTGAAACCTCATATTCGTTTTTTGTAAGCTTTGCTCCCTCCTCCTCTCTTTAATCTTTGAAGTGCCATGACACGTTTACTAAAAAAGAGAAAGATATCACTAAGATTCTTTTTTAACCAGCTTTTTAAGAAAAGAGAAATCACTCCTACGTGATATATCATGCCAAGTAAAACAAAAAAGTTGACTTTTTGCCTTAGAAAGCGCAGCTTTTTGTATATAAGCATGCATGTGACTATCGATTTATTGATTATATACATTATTTGTATTTCTTGTATTGTGTGCTAATATCTTAACTTTAGATATTATTTGCATGAGCAATATCTTAATTCTTATATGTGATATATGTATCACAAAAACATGTCTACTTGAGCTTGCGTATAAAGATAAACTACAAATACGAATTTGTCATGATATCGTTAGAATTAAATTATACAAAAGCACAATATATTTTGTGTAAACATATTCAAGTGAGCCATTAAAATTTGAACACGTCGCGATGAAGTTGCCTCATATTCTATCGAATATATATATATGTTATTACATGATATTTTTTTTACACATCGCGATGAAGTTACCGGCGTTCCAATACTTTTGCCCATTATATGTTCAAAGACTCCAGCAGTTTGCCGTGAATCCAAAAATATTCAATACATCCGTTCGGCCATCATATAACATGCGGAGGTAATTATCTCCTAGCTGGGCATGCCGGACAAAAACATGCCGCTCATATCAAGCCAAACCAAGAAATAAACTTTGTGCCCATTATATGTCAAATGGACTTTTTAATTTGATAAAGATATCTTACATATCTTTTTAAATTGGTAACAAGATATTACCAATATTTTTTTAACTTGATAAGATGTTATCTGTATTTTTTTTAATTGGTAACAAGATATTACCAATATTTTTTAATTTGATAAAAAGATTTTATCCATATCTTTTTCCTTATTTGCAATTATCCCTTACTTGTAAATATGATTATGCAAACATTATTTTGCAAAGACTTTTTTTAAAAGGGACTTATATTTTTGTTCGTGAGCCCGACTTCCGTCATGGGTCGGTCCGACCTCTTTAAAATTATGTCGCGGCCCAGCTTCTTTATATTTTCGGTCCGTACCAAACATTATGTCGCGGCCTGACTTCTTTATATTTATGGTCCGCTCCAAAAATTATGTCGCGGCCCAACTTCCTTATATTTTCGGTTCGTACCAAACATTATGTCGCGGCCCGGCTTCTTTATATTTATGATCCGCTCCAAAAATTATGTCGTGGCCCTGCTTCCTTAGTCGGTGTTTACCATATTTGATATACATTTTCAAAAACAAAAAAAATAAAAAACAAAAAAATTGTTTCAACAGGAAACAATATAATTTTTTGATTAAGCCATGACTTGGTAAAAACGTCGCATACAACGACATGCCATATTAAATGGTTTAGCAAATATTATTTTGCACATTTGTCCATCATTTGCAAAGATTATGCTATTTATGTGGGGGTGATAATTTACGATTATTTGTCCGCACGCCCGGACTTGTTTTCCTCTTTGGTATCCGCGGTCACCAACCGCATCGCCATTGCGGTCTCAAGCCTTCTGGAGGAAACTCACCGGTCAATGAACTTGGACACTTCCAAAGTCTTTGTACCTTGCATTTGGAAGTTTACTTCACAATGACTAACATCATGAGTCGCAGAACCTTTATCCACACGGCATGTTCCGATTACCAACGCATCGGATATCCGCTCTTTTGTCATAACGGCTTCCATTGCTTACCCAAGCATGGAGACGCGGGGCTACAACCCCTCCATGCGCCCATTGAGCTCTTAATGAGTATTTAAGATTATACATTTGGAGTCAACATTTGTACTCCCGGCAGGGGGCAACCCGCGGCTAACTATTTTGATCACCGGTCAACTCATGTAGATCCGCGAATAAACTAAATCGAGTACTTTTCATTCTTTATCAATGCATCCGTGGAAAGTTTTTTAGCTGTCATCATTATGACACATGACCGTGCCTCGGTCGTTTTTATGGCTTACGTGGTCCTATATGTAGCTAGCGCTTGCGGAGGCGTAAAGGGGGCGTGCAAGGCTTACTTACATAAACGTGAAAACATTTGTTGTACACGTTCTTATGCCTATTATTAGTTAAATCATATTACTTTTAATTCATATCCGCTACTTTCCTAATGTACGGAGTTAAATTCTCGAAATCAGGACATAATAAATAAACAAACACCTTGTGTTTCATTTCATATCGCACATAGTCGAGCGCTATTTCCTAGTAGGCTACAAGTTTCGTGCATAGCACATTAGGGTATATGAACCAACTACCTTTCTAGTAAGCTTCGTGTTACGCGTGCCACGGCCTGTTGGGGTAGGTGCTAAAGTTATTCTTGTTTTTTAGATACTTTGTCTGCAAGTTTAATACTACTAATAGAACATAGCACCATTAAACTTGGGGGGCTATAGGGGTATAACGATACCATTATAATTATCTTCGTGCATGTCACGTAAGTATCTCTGGATATAGAAAGTACGTAAGAGGCATTGCAAGTCCGGTACTAAGTCGAATGCCATATTCGCATTACCCGGCCACAAAAGTACGTCTTCCGTCGGCCGTAAGTCGAATGCCATATTCGCATTACCACATGCCAACTGAAGTACGTCTCCGACGCCGTAAGTCGAATGTCATATTCGCATTACTTGGCCACGGAAGTACGTCTTCCGTCGGCCGTAAGTCGAATGCCATATTCGCATTACCCGGCCACAGAAGTACGTCTTTCGTCGGCCGTAAGTCGAATGCCATATTCGCATTACCCGGCCATGGAAGTACGTCTTTCGTCGACCGTAAGTCGAATGCCAAATTCGCATTACCAGACCACGGAAGTACGCCTTCCGTCGGCCTTTATAATACGGGGTCCGCCTTCATCATTATAAATCCTTCTTATCATCCTCTCGTCAGAAACGAACGAGAATGGTATCTTGCCATTTCTAGTGTTACCCCGACTATAGAAAACGTATTCTTCTTACGGGGTCTTTATCGTCTAGCCACGGGAAACCAAGCATCCGAGCACAATCACCCGACACATGTACGCGGGTGCTGCCTAAGATAGGGCATGATTGACACTGTTTGAAGATAGATATGGCGGCGTATGGTGGGAAAGTGCGAACGTCTCCGCGACGGTAAGAATAGTCTTTTTAGTCTAGTAACTGCGGCTATGACCACGCTTACTAGACTGAGGGACATGATGGCGTATAGTGTGGACCGACCCGGCCCACTTATACTATTATGGGCTTATTTGATGAGGACGTATAGCATAAGTCTAGCATAACATGATCAAAAACCATATCATACTAGACTGGGGGACATGTTGGCGTATAGTCCGAAATGGGCCGGACCCAATGGGCCGGACCCAATTGGTCGAACCCGATAAAAGGGTGACTCACATCCTACGTAACCCTAATCCATACACTATATATATACAAGGGTAGGATCATCCTACCTACACAAGTTATTCTCTACCACCTCTTTATATAACATGCTTATACTATTCTGACTTGACCGTCGGAGGGTGAATCCCGGGCTCCGGCCTCGGGTCCCCTTCTAACCGGTTCTTCTTTGTTGGCAGCACTATTCAAGGCCCGGAAAGACGACGAACGGCACCAGGAGAGTCGTCAGGACCGGCCTGACCAAATTATGCATCAACAAAAACCCAAGATCTTTTCTTTCTCTTTGTTCTTCTTTTTATTTTCGAATCTTATTGGTGGTTGTATGTGTTGTGACAGATTTGTTATTGGTGTTTCGTGGTTGTTGTTTTTGAGTTAGATGATAAAGAATATACAGAGTGTCACTTTTGCATACTTTTCTTGCGATTAAAAGAATGTATGTAGATAAAAATGCATATATAATGACACTATAAGAAGAATATGAGGTTTTGGTTTTAAGTCACATTTTGTCAAAAAAAAAGTTTAACCAAATTTTTTTTAAATGCGTCACTAAAAGTTAGATTTAGTGAATTTTTTTTACTAAAATTTTTCTTTCTACAAGTTATTTTCACTAAAATATCCTTGGCTATAAGTTATTTTCTTTTTTTTACCTGTTTAACCTATTAGGTATTTGTTCGAAAAAAAAACTATTAGGTAAGATATAATGATGATCATGAAGAAATCAAAGACACAACTGTCACGTCATCTTTTTTTCATAACAACTTTTTGACTAGCTTAGTGTAATAAGGAGACCGAAAAGCGAAATTTTTCGAAGTAACCAATTGGGAAGTGTGTGATCTAGGAATAACCCTGACAAATTTTTTTTTCAATATGACCTTTTGAATCGCGCGACATACATAGCGATTTACATTTTCATACGAGTCACGGTTTTATTGGCTCGTGAGAAAAAAAATAAAAAAAATAAAATTAAAGTAGATCGCGTGACATGCATAGCGATTTACATTTTTTGTTTTTTTTTAAAAACTTTTGTAAATAAAAAAACGAGCCCTAATTTTTTTATGTAGATCGCGCGACATCAATAGCGATTCACTTTTTTTTGTTTTTTTATGTAGATCGCGCATCAGGGATGG
>BQNB010102888.1:0-24147 GCA_026074375.1 Tanacetum coccineum | reverse complement strand
TGGCTTGGGTCCCCAAAGGAAACTAATTTCCTTATTTTTATGTGCAGGGCAAGCCACAATAGGATGATACAGGATTTATTGACAGTGGCTGCTTAAGACATATGACTGGGAACATAGCTTATCTCTTAGATTTTAGGGAATTTGATGGAGTTTATGTTACATTTGGGGGAGGAGCACATGGTGGTAGAATTTCTGGTAAAGGAACACTTAAAACTGATAGCCTTGATTTTGAAGATGTATACTTTGTCAATGAGTTAAAATTAAACATTTTTAGTGTCTCACAGATGTGTGACAAAAAGAACTATGTCCTTTTTACTGACACTGAATGTCTTGTCTTATCTCCTAATTTTAAGTTGCCTGATGAAAGTCATATACTTCTTAAAATTCCTAGAAAGGACAATATGTACAGTTTTGATATAAAGAACATTGTTCCTAAAGAGAGTTTAACTTTTTTGTTGCAAAGGCTACATCAGATGAATCAATGCTCTGGCATAAGAGGCTTGGTCATATTAATTTTAAGAACATAAACAAGCTTGTTAAGGATAATCGTGTAAGAGGATTGCCTACAAAACGTTTTGAAAATGACCAAACCTGTGTTGCTTGTCTTAAATTAAAGGGAAGCAACACAGAGCTTCTTGTATGTCCAAAGGTTTCTTAAAGCAAATTACTAAGCTTTGTTTTTATACTTCATATGGATCTGCTCTTTGGTCCTACTTTGTGAGTGTTTAATTGCATTAAGAAGTATTGCTTAGTAGTCACTGGACTGATTATAGCAGGTCTACATGGGTTTCTTTTTAACAACTAAGGGATGAATACCAGTTTGAGATTCCTTAAGAACTTTATCAAAGAAATAGAAAATCTAGTGGATAAGAAAGTGAAAATAATCAGAAGTCATAATGTAACATAGTTTAAGAACAAAGTTATGGATGATTTTTGTAGAGAAAAAGGTATTAAGAGAGAATATAGTATAGCCAAGACTCCTTGGAAAAATGGTGTAGCTGAGAGGAGGAATAGTACACTAATTGTGGCTGCTTAGAACAATGTTGAGCTGATCTAAGTTACTACCACATTTTTGGGCTGAGCTGTTAGTACTGTTTCTATGTACAGAATGGGTCTAGTAGTCAAGCCTCATTACAAGAACCTTATTATAAAAATTTTTTGTGGTTTTAAAACCTGCCTCTAAGCTTAATGAAACCATTTGGATGCATGTTACTATTCTTAATACTTTATACAGTTTAGGCAAGTTTGATGGCAAAAGTGAGAAGGTTTATTTGGTTGGATATTCTTTGAGTAGTAAAGTTTTTTAGGGTATTACAACACCAAAAACTAGGAGGGGTGAAGAAATTGCATATTGGGTTTTAGAGAATAAGCCTATACTAGAAGGGATTGGGTCCAAAGTGGTGTTTGACATTGATTCTCTAAACCTATCTATGAATTTTGATACCAGTTGATGCTGGTCCAATCATTATGAATCTGGGGTACACAAGAAGAATTAATCTAGGTACATCAGATGAAATCAGTCATAGATTGCATTGTGATGCAATGTGGGAGATGCCTATACTTTGATTCACTACCATGATGTTGATAATGGTGAACCAAGAATCTTGTCTGATATGATCAAAAGACAGGATGGAAGGATGCGTAGATAAGGAGAATGATGTAACAAGAAAGTCTGATGATGTTAGTTAGTCCTAAAGAAGTTTAATGCTGATGGACAACATGTTAATATGCTAGTCTGCTGTAATACTGGTAGTTTTAAACTTAATACTGTTGATCCATCAGTTAATACTGCTAGTTCATATGATCAAGATAGCCCTAAAGACATGTTCACTATAGGAGCTAGTCATACACTTGAAGCCACTCATGTTGAGTTCTTCAGTGATGAAGATGAACCAGAAGTTGATTTGGGGAACATCACAAATTCCTATACAGTTCTAAACACTCCCAATACAAGAATTCATAACGATCACCCAATTGAAAATGTGATTGGTGATGTGAAGTCATATGTTCAGACAAGAAGAATGACAAAACCTACTTCTAAACAAGGGTTTCTCAATGTTGTATATGAACAGAAAATACATGATACCCTGAATACTTGTTTATATGCTTGTTTCCTATCACAAATTGAACCCACAAGCATTGTTAAAGCTCTATCTGATTCATCTTGGGTGGAAGAAATGCAGGAAAAACTTCTACAATTCAAACTTCAACAGGTTTGGATACTTATGGATTTGCCTATTGGAAAGAGGGCCATTGGAACAAAATGGGTCTTCAGAAACAAGAAAGATAAAAGGGGGATTATGATTAGGAATAAAGCAAGGTTGGTTGCACAGGGTCATAGATAAGAAGAAGGTATTAACTATGAAGAAGTGTTTGCTCCTGTGGCAAGAATTGAGGCAATAAGATTGTTTTTAGCCTATGTTTCTTTTATTGGTTTTCTGGTATATCAAATGGATGTGAAGAGTGCTTTCTTATATGGAACTATTGAGGAATAAATTTATGTTACTCAACCACCAGGATTTAAAGATCCTGACCATCCAGACAAAGTTTACAAGGTGGTCAAGGCACTTTATGGTTTACATCAAGCACCAAGAGCATGGTATGAAACCTTGGCTAACTATCTGTTGGGCAATGGGTTTAAAAGAGGCAAAATAGATCTGACATTGTTTATCAAGAAGAAAAAGGAGATATTTTTGCTTTGTACAGGTTTTGTTGATGACATTATTTTTGGCTTCTTTAAACAAGGAAGTTAGGTACTGGATTTGAGAAGCTTATTAAGGATAAGTTTTAGATGTGTTCTATGGAGAGAACTTACTTTCTTTCTAGGAATTACAAGTACAACAGAAGGAAGGATGGAATATTTAGTCAGTCAGGATTAAATATGTGGCTGAGATTTTGAGAAATTCATACTACACTAACTGTGAAGTTGCTTAAAACTTCCAGTTGATTTGGAAAAAGCCTTTAGTCAAAGATGGAGATGCTTGATGATGTTGATGTTCATCTCTTAGATTTATGAATTGGGTCTTTGATTGTATCTCACAACATCTAGGCAGATATTATGTTTGCAGTATGGCATGTTGCCAGTTCAAGTTACTCCCAAAGACATCACATCTCTTTAGCTAAGTCAATGTGAATTTTTAGATAATTTAAAAGGCAAACCCAACTTTAGGCCTTTGGTATTTCAGGGATGCTTCATATGAATTAGTTGCTTATACTGATAGTGACTATGCTGGAGCAACTCAAGATAGGAAGTCTACAACTGGAGGTTGTCAGTTTTTAGGAAACAGGTTGATATCATGGCAGTGTAAAAAGCAAACTGTGGTTGTTACTTCTACAACTGAAGCTGAATATGTGGCTGCTGCTAGTTGTTGTGGACAAGTACTATGGATTCAAAACTAATTGTTGGGATTTTTGGGTATAATTTCATGGGTAATATTTACTGTCATTTAAAGATTGAACAAAAAGTACTATTGCTTTATTGATATCCAGTTCAACATTCTAAAACAAATCATATAGAGATTAGGCATCATTTTATAAGAGATTGCAATGCTAAAAAGTTAATACAAATGGTTAAAATTCATACTGATTATAATGTTGCAGATCTACTTACAAAAGGTTTTGTTGCTGGAAGGTTTCAGTACTTGGTCTCAAGTGTTGAAATGCTTAATCCTTAAATGTCATAACATCTCTTTATGTTTTGTAAAAGTTTTGTAAAGGTTAGTATTGTTAGTCTGTCAATTTTATGCTAAGTATAATTAGTACTGCTAGTTATGCTTAAGACTGCTTGTTAAAACTGTTGGTCATACTTAATGATGTCAAGAAGAAAATACTTTGGATTGTGTATTTTTGGCTATGGACTAACACTTGCAGGTAAATCATATTGAATACCTGATATTGAATGCTTCACCTCTGAAGAATTGGTTGAGGGAAAGTTAATGTTTTAGATAACAGTTTTTAACTTTTATTTATGGGTTATGCATAAATATGGATCATCATGAATTCTCACATGTCTATCTAGTCCTTTATAGTGTGCTTGTGATGAATAGAGGCATGTTGTTGTATAATTATTGAAGAAAGAGTTAATACTGTTATATATCTCTTACTACTGCTAGGCAGAAAATTACTACTGCTAGGAAAAAGTTAGTACTGTTGGGCGCCAAAGTTACAACTGTTGAGCAAATACTTACCCCTTGAAGCATTGTTTGAGGGGAGGCTACTTATGTCAATATACTGTCAAAGCATGGATGGAAGGATATGTAATATCAAAAAGTGTGTTAAAAAGAATCAAAAACATCTAGGCATGTCAAAAGAGGTCGGGACACCAAGATACCTCAGTCTAGTGGTCCCATTGAAAAAGGTTGGTGATGAGGCTGTCCATAAGGAGTTGAGTGATAGAATGGAAAGGGCTGCCACTACTGCTTCTAGCTTAGAAGCAAAGTAGGACAGTGGTAACATAAAATAAGACCTAATCCATGGCAACACTTAATGGATCAAGTTCTTAGGAAATTGGTTCAAGTAGTGGTCCTAGGTGCCAAGATACCATATTGGGGGATGTGGTTGCTCAAACTTGGTTTGAGACTACATCTAAACAGTCTAATGATCCATCTCTCTCAAGAGGTTACACACTTGGAAGTGGGGAGGACAGTATGAAACTATTGGAATTGATGGAACTTTGTACAAAAAACTGTCAAATATGTTGCATAAAAACAGAAAGAGTGCTTTGGTGAGCCAAAAGAAATGAGAGATTAAGTGAGCTTAAAAATAGAAAGAGAGATGTGTAAATAAAAACAGAAATGAGTGATTATGTGAGCAAAAAGAATTGAGAGATATTGTAAGCATAAAAACAGAAAGAGAGCTTGTGAGAAGAATCAATTGATGATAGAAGTCCTTTTTGGAAAGAAATTGAAGTTAGTGCTGGTAACTTAAAACTTAATGTTGTTAGTCTTAGGTTATTGGGGTTACTTACTACTGTTAGGCATAACATTGTGCTGTCAGTTTAAGTTAATGCTGTTAGGCTAAATTTAGTGCTGCCAGTTACAAGTAAGATGCTTGAGGGTGATTTTAAAAATACTTCGATTCAAGGTTTCATTTAATTCTTTATTTGATTTCAATCATTCAAACACTCTCTAACCATTAAACCATAATTCAATTCATCTTTGAATCATATAACACAACACAATGTCAAAACCTAACTTTTGCTGATACTCACAACATGGTCGCATTCTTGGAAAAACCCGCTAAAAGTGATGGATTTCATGAGATTATTAATTTTCTAAATGCTAATCAAATTCGTTATGCATTGACTGTCAATCCTATCATCTACACATCTTGCATTCAACAATTTTAGGGAACGGAAAATGCAAACACTGTCAATGGCGAACGTCATTTTCAAGCCCTAATTGATAAGAAGAAGGTGATCATCACGGAGTCAAGCATTAGAAGTGATCTTCACTTGGAAAATGCACAGGGGAGGAATGGTATGATTGTTTCCACATTGCTATAATTTTGAAGAACTGCACGGGGATGGGGTATGAAAAAACCCTCCAAAGCTATACATTTTATAAAGCTTTCCTTTTCTCCACATATAAGTTCTTAATTCATCCCATTACCATATGCCTTAGAAGTAAAAAAAAAAAAAACAAATGCCAATCATTGCATGGAATGAATTCAGTAGTACAATGGCTTCTTTAATCATATGCTTGGCTACAAATCAAAAATTTAATATGTCTAAGTACATTTTTGATGCTATGGTGAAACACTTAGATAGAGGGGTTAAATTTTTGATGTATCCACGATTTCTACAAGTTTTCATTAATTAACAGCTTGGGGATATGTCACATCATAAGAAGATTTATGTTAACCCTTCACACACAAAGAAAATCTTTGCCAATATGAGGAGAGAAGGAAAGGATTTTTCTGGGAGAATAACACCTTTGTTTGAAACAATGATGGTTCAACCTACTCAAGATGAGGGTGTAAATTTAGGAATTCCAACTGATTCTCTTCAAACACCCATTACTACTCAACTATCATCCTCTAGATCTCAGAAGAAACGAGTTTTGGAGGAAAACAAAGATAGGACATTGCACGTTTACTCATGAGGAGACTTAAAACAAAAGATGACAGTGTTCCTACACCTTCCAATGATCCACCTCTCAGTGGTGAGGATAGCATGCAACTATCTGAATTGATGCTTTTGTGTACAAATTTACAAAAACAGGTTCTTGATTTAAAGAAGGCAAATGATGCTTAAGCAAAGGAAATTGCTGCTTTAAAGAAGAGGGTCCAGAAGTTGGAAAGGAAAAAGAAATCAAGACCTACAGGATTATAAAGATTAAGGAAAGTTGGTCAGTCTAGCAGAGTTGAATCCTCTGAAGATAAAGATAGTTTGGGTGATTATGAAGATGCATCCAAACATGGGAGGAGTATTGAAGACATTGATAAGGATGCTGATGTTTATTTAGTTGATGATACCCAAGGGGGAGGTCGATGATGCAGGAAATGTTTGATTATAAAATGATTGCAAGGTGATGAAATAAATGTAGATTGCCAGTTGGTGAGAACAAACAAAGCGTAGAGTGAAAAAGAAAGGGATGTAGTACTAGGTTGAAGATAGTACTTTCTCATACAACTATTTGAAGAAAATAAACTTTCTGGCTTAGGGACACTTATTCAAAATCAAGCTGCTAAAACCTAAAGTTGTTACTACTGCTGCTACAACCAACAAACAACTACAAGACCCAATGCTTGAGGGAGTGTAGTACAGGATACCAAGTATAAATTCAAAACTCCACAAGGGAAATCACAAACCTTTAATGATTAAGAGATAAGGCAATGCAATCATGATTGCGCCTAATGTTTCCTCTAAAAAGAAAAAAGATCAAGTTGCTCTTGAGGAAGATTTAGCAAGATATCTTCATGCTCAGTTAGAGGCTGAACTTATTGATGTATAAAGGGCTTGCAAGGACAGGAAGAAGAAGCCAATCATAGCTTTGATTGCGTCATGGGATAATACACAAGCTTGATGAGGGTAGATTTTAAGTAGCTCAGAGACTACAACAGAAGAACAAGGGAGATAACCATTGCAGAAAGATCAAGACTGTTTGTAGACTTATGAACAAAAAGCAAAGAAAACACTTTGCAATGCCTTAGCGCTGAAGAGGAAAGAAGAAAGCCACCAAACTTATGCTTTAAAAAGAGGAATCTAATGTCTACCTTCACAAACTTCCAATGCATTAAAGATAAAGGTTCCCCACCCAAATAAAGCATCATGATTGAGCCTGAAGTTACTATTAAAAAGAAAAGATTCAAGTTTGCTTTGATAAAGATTTAGCAAGAAATCTTCAAGCTCAGTTGTCGTGGTCTGAACTTATTGAAGAAGAAAGGCTTGCAAGGAAACAGGAAGAAGAAGCTAACATAGCTTTGATTGAGTCATCGGATAATACACAAGCTATGATGGAGGTAAATTTTGAGTTAGCTCAGAGACTACAAGCAGAAGAACAAGGAGAGAGATAACAATTGAAAGAAAGATTCAAGACTGTTGTAAGAATTATGAACAAAAGAAAGAAGAAACACTGTGCAATGCTTAGAGTGAAGAGAATTAAGAGAAAGCCCAAACTAAAAGCTCAGAAGAGGAATCTAATGTCTACCTATCTCAAAAACATGGGTGGATACAAACATAATCAGTTGAAGAGCAAGAGCTATGAAGAGATTCAGAAGATGTTTGATAATGAAATGAGGAGAGTAAATACTTTTTCCTATGGATTCTGAGGTAGTTAAAAGCAAAAAGGAAACAGAAGAAAGTTCTAAAGGAACAGGGGATGAACTAGAATCTGATAAGACAAATAAGGTAAAAAGTAGTGAGGAGAAAGCTAAAGGCAGCAGAAAGAAGATAATTGGTAAGAAAAGAGTAGGGAAATAGCAACAACAAGAATCTTCTAATAGATACAAAGAATGGAAAGATGATAAAGAGCTGATGAGCATGAAGAAGTTGA
Source organism: Tanacetum coccineum (assembly GCA_026074375.1). Lineage (NCBI taxonomy): Eukaryota > Viridiplantae > Streptophyta > Magnoliopsida > Asterales > Asteraceae > Tanacetum > Tanacetum coccineum. The sequence goes on along the minus strand of BQNB010102888.1, from coordinate 16,153 downwards.
AGAAGTTGATGAAGCTGAGCTAAAAAAGCATTTGGTGATAGTAAAAATATGATGATATAGCAATTGATGATTTCCACTTGCTACCAAACCACCAGTGATTGTTGAATACAAACTTCTTAAAGAAGGAATAATGGCACATTATTAATTAATAAGAGCAGATGGAAGTTCCAAGAGATATTCTTCAATGATTAGGATGCTTCAGGATATTGACAGAGAAGATTTGCAGACTCTTTGGAAGTTGGTCAAAACCAAGCATGGTGATATAAGGCCTGAAGATGAACATGAAAGAGTGTTGTGGGGTGATTTAAAAGTCATGTTTGAACCGAATAAAAGGGAGTGATGTTTATGGAGAAACTCTACAAGGATAACAAAGTGACTTTTTTGGAAGTTGTATGATTCATTATGGAGTGCACTATGTAAGGGTTGAAAAATGTACACATCTATATGTTAGTTGAAAAGAGATATCCCTCACCACCATTAACAATCACATAATTGCCTTAACAAGAAAACTTCAAACTGATTTTATTGGAATGAGATGTGCTTACCAACTACTAAGCTTACGGTTTTAAGCAACAAAAGGGTCATAAAGGTTTGAATGCTTCTTCCTGGTAGTGATGAGAAGACTTTTTTAACAAATGAAACCTTGAAGATTCAGAAGATGAACATCAAGTTTAGGGTAAGGTTTGTGGGGACTTAAAAGACTGCAAGGATTCTTAGAGTTACTACTGACTCATGGTACATAATGGAATATTATGTAAGAGTTGTACTCGGTAGTATTAAAAAGTACACTCTGCTATTTTACTACTGTTAGTATAATTTAGTTTGTTAGGTATAAAAGTTACTGCTGTTAGTTGAAGGTTAAGATTGCTCAGAGTTTGAAGACTGAAATATAAGCTAAGTAGTTAGGTGCTGCTAGTTGTAATGTTTAAGGACTGCTAGTACTGTTATACTGGTAAGTATATATTAGTACTGCTATTACTAATTTACTAACGGCTTATGTTTTTACGTTCTGTTGTTGAAAAAGTTTATGCTGCGGAATTAAACTGCAAGAAGACTTTACGACTGTCAATGGATAAAGACGGTTTTTAACGAGATAAAGATTGTTTGGAGATAAGAAATACTTGTGAAAGATAAGTAATTGAGATTTATTTATTGTATAAGATATGTTTAAAGTATTTTGTTTAAGAGGATTACGTTTATGTTTAGAAAAGGATTATGATATCTAAGGAATGTAGTGTAAAGCCGATAGATCCTTAGTCTATAAAAGAGGGCCTATAGGGCATTATTAGTTGAGATACAAGTTTTACGAGTCTTTCTTTGGTTGTAAGTCGATTTAGAAAAGATTCAAGGTTGTAAACCCTAGAACTAGTGAAGAGTACTCATATTATTAATCTAATAATATTGGAGCGTTTGGTTATATCTTTGTTTATACATGATTACTGTTTTATTCATAATACTTCTAGGTATTAAGGTGTAGATTCTGCATACACTTTAGTATACATACAAAGTTTCTACAACAAGTTATTTTGGATTTATCCAAGGTAATTTAACCCTAGACAACCAAAGGAATCGATTAAGGATTAGGATCAACAACCTTATAAATAGAAAACTCAAAAATGAGTTTTTAGTGTGCAAAATCATATTCTTGATACCTAAACCACAAAAGTCAATTTTCAGAGGAGAAAAAGAGCAGAAGAGGTCGAGCAACGCGATTAATTCCATAGGAGACAACGTGTAATTTTTTAAACTTTTGTAATCGTTCAATTTTTAGTATCATTCGTTAACTCGGTTAGTTTACCTTGGCTAAATCATTACTTTTGTATTAATTATGACGTTTGAAGGCTAATACCTTCGGGTATTAGCCATTGTTATGAAGATCTTAATGTTTGGTTTGTTTATCTCGATTTCTTAATTTATCGTTGAATTGCTTGTTTATGTTTATCAATTTATACTTGTTTACGTGCTTTTGTATGCGACCTACCATTCAACTGGATCTAGTGATACGGACCAAGTAATCTAGATATCGGGATAGCTCTCCATATAGTGATTTATACATCTAGATCAATAGGATCACAATTAACGACCTATCTGCATCCTTAGATTGTGAGCTTAGTTGAGCCATAAGGTGACCTTGGTACCAACGAGTACGTTCTAATCAATTGGTAAAGACTTGGTTAGTGGACTACTAGTGTATAAATTGCCATTAAGTAGTAAGTGGATAAAGTCTCTATGAGCTAGGGTTTAACAAGATCACCATTGTCTTAATCCCTAAGATAGATTATAATCAGCAAATAAGGATGCTTTATGCGGATGCGTTTAATTGTGACAGAATTCTACTTGTCTAGGTCTTAGGAAGATAGTACGCCCTATGTCTTAAAAATGATTGCCCGCCTTCGAGGATAAGTAATTCATTGCACTAATAAACAAAAACCAACGGTTATGATTGGATTAATAATGGTTAATACATTTTCTCTTATATTTGGCTTGACGCTCTTGTAATTTCCTTTATGTTGATTTGCTTGTGTTTGTTTTAGTGTCTTGGATTGGTTTAGTCTCCACCAATACCTGTGCCAGTCTCTAGGCTGAAAACCCACCTTTTCCATTTGATTTAGGATAAAATAGGTTTAGCATATAAGACTAACTTTAAGATTAGATAAAAACCAAGTATTAATAAATTGGAAGGTTCTCGCACTTAGTGATCGACACACTACCTTTCATGGAATACTCCATCAATCGGGTCACTGCCCGTGAAAAGTGTGTTTTAGGTAAGTCGGCAAAATATTATAAATTTAATACTTGGAAGATTAAATTACACCTACATGACAAAACCATCAGTTTTTGGCGCCACTGCCAGGGAGTGAGAATTAATCTTGATATTTATTTGATATTTTGGTTTTTAGATTAGATTAGATCTAACCCTTAGGATTAGTGTAATTTAGATTAGTGTATAATTCTGTATATTCTATATATTTGCTTGTATATTTGTGTGATTAATTGTTTGCGTATTTAATTGTTTTTCATAATACACTATTCTGGTCGATAAACCGATACGGCGTATCCACTTCCATTGGATACGGCGTATCTACTTTCATTGGATACGGCGTATCCAACTTTCTATCCAATACAACGCATTCATTCAAAAAGATTAATACGGTGTATTCAGTTCCATTAAATACGGTGTATTGACTATCTGATACAGTAACATATCTGATTTTTCGCATTTAATTTATGTATATCTGTGTTTTCTTTCTCCTGAGCTCATCCTACTAATTGTTTATCCCTTGTTTTAGGTAGTGCATGACAAGAAGTTCGACTAAGGAACTATCTACACCTTTTAAGGATACGGAACGAGAATTTCGATCATCTAGGAAGCACTTCAAGACACTAAGTCTTGACGAATCAAGATCGCCTGATTTCGATCTATTTTCTGACCAAGAAGAATACTCGGAGGAGGAGGTTGCGGAAACAATGGCGGAAACTATAGAACAATACATGAGCAAAACTCGAGCTGACTATGGATCGGGAGTTGTTAGGCCTAAGATTAAGGACAATGATAGTTTTGAATTGAAAGGCCAATTTTTCATGGAACTACGTGATAACACCTTTAGCGGTTCGGATCATAAAGATGCGAACGAACATATTTAGAAAGCTCTTAAGATCGTGGATTTATACACATCCACTATTTTACTATAAGACTAAGTGATTGCTTAGAGGCCCTTCACCTCGGATGTCCTTAACTAGAGCTGCAAGTCGTTGGCTAAGAAACAAAACATCTGGTTTGATTACAACTTGTGAAGATCTAAAGACAAAGTTTCTAAGAAAATATTGTCCACCTGCTCGTACTGCAAAGAAAATGGAGGGAATCAACAACTTTCAGTAAGAACCGGATGAAAACCTCTATCAAGCTTGGGAGCGATTTCAAGAACTCTTGATGAAGTGTCCTCAACACTATTTAACTGAGATGCAGGAGGTAGTTTTGTTCTATAATGGATTAGATGTTCCAACTAGACAGATTCTTGATTCAAGAGGAGCCATACCATCAAAAACTGTTGCTGATGCTAAGGTAGCCATCTAAGAAAGGGCTGAATACTCTCAAAAATGGCACAATGGAACATCAAGGACCAGAAGTACTGAAACTTCTGACGGATTAGCAGCCATACAAGCACAACTAAACAATCTTGGAAGAGAAATCAAGAAAGTGAATGAAAAAGTTTATGCTGCTCAAGTAGGATGTAAACAATGTAAAGGTCCCCACTACACCAAAGATTGTCCGCTCAAGGAAGAAGGGAAAACCCTTGAAAAAGCTTACTACACTCAATTTGGTGTACCTTTTCAAGGAGGGGGATATAGAGCAACTGCTCCGGGATTCTATCAAAGGAACGACGCGAATCCTTTGTTAATACAAATAATGTCTAAAAATGTTATTTATATTTTTCGACCTCTCAACGTTTTGATAATAACAAAATGTAAAAACGTTTACAATAAAAATAAACGTTTACAAATTATTAAATGTAAAATTTCATTTCTAAGATTAGTGATCACTTAAGGTATGGACAAACAAATTAATTAAGCATGATTAGTGATCAAGAAAATATTTTTCTCTTAATCCTCACTTTTAATTCTACAAAAGTATTTTTTCAAAAATACTTTTACAAAATATTTTCTAATTAAAATAAAAAGTTTTATTAAAAACTTAAAATTTGAAATTCAAATTTTCCCCCCAAAACGGAAGCTTCTACACCAGATACAACCTTCCCCACAAAAAGACAAAAAAAAGAGCGGAGTCTAGGCGGCGGCCCCCTTATAGGCCTGGCGGCCCCCTTATATATAAGGGACCGTCGGGACCGCCCCCAGAGAGCCGTTGGGATTCCCTGCCTATAAATACTGCTCCATTCCCAGCAGAAAAATATTCCTCTTTGCACGAAATTTTTTAGTCTTTTCTTTCTCTCTCTAAACCTTCTTTCTCTCACTAAAACTCTTGATCACTAACATACTTAGATCTTGTTTCAAGTGATCTAATCTCTTCTTCTCATCTCCTTACTCTAGTCAAGTGCAAGAGAAGAACACTCGTAGTTCGTCAAAAGAAACGGAAATGTTATTAAGTGATTCTCCTCTATTCTTCTAAGTACCAAACCTCTATTGTATTTATCTTGTGTATTTGTGTGATTCGGATATTGTGTAGATCCGAAGTGTAGATTCTTGTGAGTGTTGTATAATTCTTATGAAGTGGTTAGATTGGTTCTAGCTTAGATTAGGACTCGGCATTTAGCTTAGTGTCGTAAAATAACGTAAGCGACGTGTGTTAACGGTTTTATCCGCTCAAGGGGAGCGCTTGTTGACATAGTGAAATCTCCGGAGTAGGATACTCGAGGGAGTGGAGAGTAAGAGTAGGGCCGAATGAGGTGTTTCGTAGCCGAAACCACTATAAAATCTTGGTTGTCTTGGTTTGGTTGTTTCTTTATTATCTCTTTACATTATTTATTGTTGTGTTTAGTTTCGTTTAGATAGTTATTGCTTGTTTATATTGTGATTTGATTGAACATATAACTCGGATCTATACATTTTTGAAAGTAAACTTTTAAACCATAACAAACGTATAAACTATTCAACCCCCCCCCCCCTTCTAGTTTCCATAATTGGTATCAGTAGCAAGGTCACTCAAGATTTTTAAAATATATTGTATTTTAAAGCTTGGATCGATATGATTTTCGACAAATATTTCTAGAAAGGGCATTCATGCAAAGAACACCACTTCTTTGAAAGTGATTAGTTTTATTTATTGGAGGAAAAAACTAGATTCGAAGAAATATGTTTAAATCAAAAGATCCTTAGATAATTTGGCATGTTATTACCACATGGTGATTTGTTTTATACTATTGTACAAAATCCGGATAACCAAATTAGCATTGAGGTTATCCTTTTGAAAAACAAATCGATGATCTAAATAAGGAGACTTGCGACAAAAGTGGTTATTTACAATGCTTTGGCCAAAGAAAAGAATATGAAAGAAATTTTCATTGTCTAACACGGCAAAAGAATTTGGGAAAACTTTGTTAATCACCCTTCAAGGTAATAGCAAGTCAAAGTGATTAAGATTGACCTTTTGGTTCAACAATATGAATCCATTGTCAAATTTTCCGAAAGACTTGCCACAGGGGGCTTACAAAGTCTTATATAGTAAAAAAAACGAGCTAGGGTTCACTTGGTCTTGCTGTCTTCTTGCTAGTGTGTTTCTTTGTAGACACAAAATTGAAGTGTGTTTGTTGTGAGAGTGTGGTAAACAAACAATCCTGGCCCTTCAAATTTCTTGGTGCCCAAGTCGAAGTTTTTCAACCCTTGATGATTTTTGGTGGGTTTATGGATTGCCAACATGGCAAAAGCCATGTGGGGGGTGGGGTTATGGATGGTGAAAGGTTTGGAGTATGTGGGAAGTCAACCGAGGTGACAGAGGTGGGGTATTGGGTTTTGGCGGGAAATCACGAAGAAGATATACAGTGTTTTAAAGTTGGGTGAAGGTTTGGGGATTTGACAATAATGGCCCCTCATGGTGATAAGGGGTGTTGCACCACACGTCCTTGTGGTGTATTAACTTTGAGGACTTGGCAATATAACCCCCCAAGGGTTATATTGGTTGTTGCAGTACACGTCCTTGTTAGTTATGGTTTAGGGGACTTGGCAGAATTGCCCCTTGTGGTATTTCTTTGCCAATTTGGAAGCTTTAACCCCTCTCTTTATTTCCTTCTTTTCTTCTTTTAAAATAAGTTTAGGGATTTACAAGTTTAGTCCCTAAACTTGTTTTTCTTGACTTTTTGGCTTCGGGTTTGTCGGGGTTGACTTGTTGACTTTTCTACACTTGGGCTTGGACTTTGACTTTGTCTTTTTCCTGCTTTTCCATTCCGTGTCCGGTTTTGTCGGTTTTTGCTTTGTTTTTCGTCTTTTTCTTAGATATTCGTTCCTGCACAACACAATTAGCAAAACAAGCATATATTTGGCATTTTAAGTCCGTTTTTGGTTATTTTAGCTCGTTTTTAAAGGTAAAAGGTATGTGTAATTAAACACATACCACTTGCAATAGGAGGATTTATATGATAATTGCTATGTTGACTGGTTCATCGAGATTTTTACCTAATTTACTCTAACCGAGTACTCATTAACGATCTCGAACACTATGTGATTTCCCTGATAGTTTTACTTCCTTCCTCCTAAGACGAGTTTGGAACACTTGTCCCATACTCCTTGAGCCTCTTGCCGAAGATATCCATAACCTGAAGGTTATGTTGAGTACGCGCTTATTGCATCGGATTTTATTAAGTAGGATGATTTATAATTTATTTATTTGAAATGATTGGGAAGCCTCTTCAGTTAAATAAATAAATTTTAAATCACCGACCATTTGTTTATCATTTCTTATCTTTACATATATTTGGACAGTTTCTGTATGATAAATAAGAAATTATAAATGAGTGGGCTTAATGGTATCCGATAAGACACGAGTAAGAACATGAACTCAATAATCATCAGAATTCGTTATAGGACTAGTGACACTAATCCGTTTGTCTTACTACTCTGCAGGTATCTTAGGCTCTCACTTGGAGTACCTTATAACATTCTTAGTTATTACTTTGCCGTTGCTAATCCTCGCGATCACGAACTGTTCGTAGAACTAACAGACTTGTTACACACTTGAGTTAATGGAGTTGATTCGTCCTTAAACTAGCGACTGAGTACCATAATCCGCCGTCTATCGCATAAGCTCTTCCGCGAGCTCCTCCCAATTGTTAAACTTTATTTTGGGAATATTGTTTCTCGAAATGTCCTCATTCTCGGCATCCCATCACCATTTGTTATAGTATTGACGTTATGGTCGCTGCTGTTGGGTCCTGGAGCGGTCCCGACTGATACAACTTTATCCAATAGGTAATGCAACTCCCCTAATGGAGATAAACATCTATCGACGAAACAGATAGTTGGACTATTCATTTCGGGCCACTAGTAGGAAGACTTAGGTCGCGATACATCCTAGTACTGCCAAGTAAGTTGGGTACTTACATACATAAGCCACGTTGATGTGAATCATCGAACATTACAGATAGTAGAAACGAGACTCCGTCCTCGGACATTTATAGACTTATACAAACATACTCACGCGACTACACTTTCTTCTTGAGGTTTTCACTATAATGAGACTTTCCCTATAACGCGGTTATACCAGTCATAAGATCTGTAATGATATATTTTGAGATACCCATTTTGATGGATTAAATATCCTGGACAAACCTAGCCAAAATTTTTGGTAGATTGAGAAGTGTAGAAACACCGAATTTTGCTGAATAAAGTTATCAGCGTCTTGTTTAGAACGAGTTTATTAAACCTTAAGTCTTTCCTTGGTCACACAATCGGATAACACAAATTTAATCTCGGGACGAGATTTCTTTAAGGGGTAGGTACTGTAACATCCGGCAATTTTCGGAATTTTAAAGGACTATTTTAACCTTTGACTTTTCAGGTCCGATTTGACTTTTTGACTTTTGGTCTTTTATTGTCACATAAAAGCGATTACCGCGTAACCGGTAATTTTTCGGAACATATTTAAAGGGGATATATGTTATTCCTAAGTTGATTTATCAAAAACGAGCAGCTAAATCACGTTTTCATTATTCGGACTCTAAAGCAATTTGATGTAAAACGACATTCCTGACAACTTTTTAGTTTTGACCGAGACCCGAAAACAGTCAGAAGGTGACTGAAATGCCCTCGCAAGATTTAGAAACAAGAAAATAATTAAATTATATTTAATTAACACTTTTTATTAAATAAAAATATTTAATAAATTAGTCATCATTTTATTCAAAAACGTTTGTTGATAACGCAAATATTCGGGTTAAAAATTTATTTTTGTTTTTACTTTCGGACAAGACATAACCGGGTTCCCATATGAATAACAATTATTTTTATAAATGTTATAAACATATTTTTGAAATACTATCAAGTAAATACTCGTTTTTATGGGAAAAATAATTTGGAAAACAATGGCGCAAGTTTCGTGCCTTGAATCATCCGTTAAGTCGCTCAAACGAGTCCCGAACCGCTTTTTATCAAAACTATATTAAAAATTTACCCAATGACCCCCCATCTATTTGAACTTGCCACTTTGCATTAAAACTTATAATACATATAAAAAGTTTTATACATTTTTTTTCATTTTCTATCTTATATAAACACACACACATGACTCTCTCCTTCTCCCATGATTTTCGGCCGCCGGATTCTGGCCACCATCAAGCCGCCGTCGTCGAAAAACTTTTCCGGCGGACTTTTTCGGCCGAATCCAAAAAGATTCCTCGCCACCCAATCTATTCGATCCACTATACCACACGCCTCCACCGCCGCTGCCACCTCCACCACCAAGCCGCTGCCACTATACCACCGCCCACCGTCGGCGTCCATCTATATCATCCCACACCATCAACATCATCGCACCACCACCGATCCAACACCATCACCACCCCACGACAGCCATCTCCCACAGGCCACCATCAACACCACCGCCACCCTCTCTACGAACCGAACATCACCGCCACCAGCCAACGACCGACGCCATCATCGTCACCTCGTTACGCCACCGAGCACCACCCTACTGTCGTCATCACAGCCACCGCTGTACAGCCGCCATAAAAGGGTGCGTTCGAATTTATAGCACCATAAGGGTGCGTTTGGCTCGACAAAAACCAACCAGGGTGTGTTGGTTTTAGGTTATAAAGAATAGGGTGCGTTTTGGTTGTGGTCACGAGAATAGGGTGCGTTTGATTTTTAACAGCCGCACAACGGGTGCGTTTGGTTCTGTCATAAACATAAAAGGGTGCGTTTAGTTTTATAAATTGCCCACAAGGGTGCGTTTAGATCTGGGTTCTCAACAGATATGGTGCATTTGGTTCATCATAAGACAAACCAGGGTGCGTTTGGATCTGGGTTCTCAACAGATAGGGTGCGTTTGGTTCATCATAAGACTAACCAGGGTGTGTTTGGATCCGGGTTTGGCAATAAGGGTGTGTTTGGTTTAACTGCCACACCACTAAGGTGCATTTGGGTTAATAAAACCCCAAACAGGGGCGTTTGGGATAACAGTTAACACCCAAGGGGGTGTTTGGTTTGGCAGAAACCGCACAAGGGTGCGTTTGGTTGGCTGCGAAACAGCCAAACGGGGGCGTTTGGTTTAATAGGACTGCTAAAAGGGGTGTTTGGTTGGGCAGAAAACACTAAGGGTGTGTTTGGGTTAACAAGTTAAACCGTAAGAGGGTGTTTGGGTAGATAATGTCTTCTTTCTTGCTTTTATAGGCTGAGAGTCTTCATAGCTCTTGTGTTTGTTGTGTTAGTTTGCTGAGAGAAAAACCTAGCACCAATCTTGGCCCTTAATCCACCTTTGTGCTTCTTTACAAGTTATCATAGCCATCGAATCTGTGTTAAATCCCATGAATTTGTGTGGGATTGCCAAGGTGGCAGTGCACATGTGATTTGGGTTAATAGTGGAGGTGAGGGTGATGGTTTATCCATGGTGTAATTGTAGGTGCAGGGTAATAGGGAGGAAGGAGACACGTGAATAGTGTTGGGTTTGGTTTTGGGCGGGAAAATTTGGTTTATCTGTGTTGGGGAGGGTACACAGTATTCATGGCGGGATTTGTGGGTTTGAGAGAGACAGAGTGAAAGTTTGCCCATTTGGCAAAAATGGCCCCTCAAGGTGTCTTGTTGATTTGCAAGTTCCGTCCCTGTGGTGTATAACTTTGAGAATTGGCAGAAATGCCCCCTTAGGTCATATATGTCTATTACATGGAAGGTCCTTGTGGTAATACAACTTTAGGGGTTGGCAGGTTAGCCCCCTCAAGTTACACTTTCCTTGAATTGCAGTTCCAGTCCTTGTAGTTTTTATCACTAATATACAACTTTAGGATTTTGCATTTTTGGTCCCTCAAGTTGTATTTTCTTCTTTTGGTTGACTTTGACTTTGTCGGGGTTGACTTTTCTGTTGACTTTTTGACCCTGACTTTTGACTTTTCAGCTCTTTTCGTTTCCGTGCTCGGTTTTGTCCGTTTTGGCTTTGTTTTTCGTCCTTTTGTGAATATCCGGTACCTGCACAGCACAAACACAAAAACAAGCATATATATGGCATTTTATGTGCGTTTTTGGTTGTTTATGGTCGATTTTAAAGGTAAAAGGTATGTGTAATTACACACATACCAATGCCTATCAGTCAATCGTTCTTTAACATCAATGTGAGTTTATAGCCCCACGTTTTACATGTTTTATATATATTTTTGGGGTGAGCACATGCTTGTTTACAAATGCATTTACATGATTGTTTAAAAATTAGTTTACATACTCATTTACATAGCTCGCTATGGGATACATTACTTGACTTCATTTTTGGTCACGAATGCATACTTTACTTTTGAAATGATTACGGATTAGCTTAAGCGGATTGAACTGATAACAATACAGTACTGTTCGGGTGTTCTTGGAGGGGACACCGGTAACGGGAGTACATATTCTTTAAATAAAGGCCCGGGTGTTCTTAGAGGAGACACCTGTGATGGGTATATATATAAGTCTACGTCACAGCTTCATGAACTATAAATCACTTGGAGGGTGAGCGCGAATGTTATGAAATAGATCTATTCGGGTGTGATCCCCGTTCGGGTGATTAGCTATCACTGGGCAAACGAACGTTATAACATGTCGGATTACGATTGGTTGGGCCTACAGGGCCCACAATACTTACATATGAACTCTTACTGTTATATTAGTGCATCGGTTTCATGAACTTAGAGTAATTGTAATCATTGTTTTATACTCACATGGATATTTACTGTGCCTTGAATAAAGTGGCAATACATACTTGAAACATTTTGGTGATATATATATAAATATCATACATGCTTTGAACAATTGCGATACAACGATCATACGTATATTTTTGTGACTATTTGGGGATTGAAATGGTCATGCATACTTTACAACTATTTGATTTCTAAAAATCATACATACATTTTGGAAGGACATTTAAGGATTTTAAATGGTCATACACACTTGACAGAACTTTGGTTCAGCATTTATACTTAAACAAATCTATGAACTCACCAACTTTAATGTTGACACTTTTTAAGCATGTTTTTCTCAGGTGAATTAGATGCTTGGATTATTTGATGTGCATTGGAGTCTAAACTGACAAGATTTCATTCATGGATTTCTACATACATACAAGTGATCAAATCTCGTTGTGTTAATTTCAAGCTTTTCATTGTGATGCAATTATGGGACAAACATTATATCAATTTCAAGGAAATCAACGAGATTACTTTTCAAACGACACATTTAGAGGTCGTTCTCTTGTATCTAGCGCTGTGTATTATGAAGTAACGCCCCCGGACACATTTCCGCTGCGACACGTTTTTGGGGGTGTTACAGATTGGTATCAGAGCACTGGTTATAGAGAACTAGGTTGCATATTTTACCCTAGACTATAACCGTTTTCACAAACGTTGCATCACAACAAACATTTTCAAAGTGCATACACACTACTTGCTTACTTGCTTAGGTTACCTGTTACCTGAAGTGCTTACATGACATACATATATATAATATATTATATCGTACGCTTATTTATATAAGAGTTAATTATATAAATACTAGAACATTTCTTAAGACATTGTGAGTTGCACAATGGTCTCATCTATACCTCAGACATTGTGAGTTAGACAATGGTCTCATTTTACTTCTAAAGACATTATGAGTTGCACAATGGTCTCATCTATACCTCAGACATTGTGAGTTAGACAATGGTCTCATTTTACTTCTTAGACATTATGAGTTGCACAATGGTCTCATTTCGTTCTCAAGCATCGTAAGTTAAACAATGGTCTCTAAGAATATTTTTTTTATAGCTTTATACAATATCGTATTACACAGAGACCGTCACAATTTTTGTTTACATGGAATTATGTGTGAATCTAAGTATTACAAGTCTTGTATGGGCGGGACTTGTAATAGGAGGATTTATATGATGATTGCTATGTTGACTGGTTCATCGAGACCTTTACCTTATTTACTCTGACCGAGTACTCATTAACTATCTTGAACTTTATGTCGATTTCCCCTGATAGTTTTACTCCCCGTCTCCAAAGATGAGTTTGGAACACTCGTCCCATACTCATTAGAGCACATGCATCATCATGTCATCAATCACCTTGAAGGTTATGTGAGTACGCGTATTGCATCGGAAATTATTAAGTAGGATGATTTATAATCTCTTTATTTGAAAGGATTGGGATGCCTATTCAGTTAAATAAAGAAATTGTAAATCCCCGAACCATAAGTTTATCATTTCTTACTTACATAAATTAGGACGCTCCTTTATGTAAGTGATGAATTATAAATTAGTGGGCTTAATGGTATCCAATATGACACGAGTATGAACTCGAACCCGATAATCACCGGAATCCGTTAAAAAGGTCTAGAGACACAATCGTGCCTTAACACTCAGCAGAATTTTAAGGCCTCACTTGGAACTACATGATCTCATTCTTAAGATATTACTTTTGCCGTTGCAAATCCTTGCAATCATGAACTGTTCGTGGAACTAACAGACTTGTTACACCCTTGAACTAATGGAGTTGATTCATCCTCGAACTAACGACTGGGTACCATATTCCGCCGTCTATCGCATAAGCTCTTCCGCGAGCTCCTCCCATTTGTTGAACTTTATTCTAGGGATATTGTTTCTCGAAATGTCCTCACTCTCTGCATCTCATTACTATTTGTTATAGTTATTATCGTTATGGTTGCTGTTATTAGGTCCTGAAGCGGTCCCAACATGTACAACTTTATCCAATAGGAAATGCAACCCTCCTTAAACCAAATAAACACCTATCGACGAAAGCCATAGTCGAACTATTCATTTCAGACTAATAGTATACCAATTTAGGTCATGATACATCCTAGTACTGCCTAAGTAAGTTGGACACTTACTTCAATTAGCCTCGTCCGTTATTAATCATCGAAGATTACAGATATCAGAAACGAGACCCCGTCCTTGAACATTTGAAACTTTATACAGACATACTCACGCGACTACACTTTTCCCTTCGACGCTTTCACTATTAAAAGACTTTCCTTATAACGCGTGTATATCAGTCATAGGACATGTAATGATATTGTGTTTAAGATACCTATTTTGATGGATTAAATATCCTGGTCAAGACTAGTCAAAATTTTTGGTATGTTGAGAAGTGTCGAAACATAGAATTTTGCTGAATAAAGTTATCAGCTTCTTGTTTAGAACTAGTTTATTAAATCTTAAATCTTTTTTTGGTCACACAATAGGTTAACACAAATTTAATCTCGGGACAAGATTTCTTTAAGGGGTAGGTACTGTAACATCCTGCAAATTTAGGAATTTTAAATGACTATTTTACCCTTTGAATTTTTGGATCTGACTTGACTTTTTGACTTTTGGTCTTTTATTGTCACATAAAAGCGATTACCGCGTAACCGGTAAAATTTTCGGAACGTATTTTAAATAATAAATCATATTTATTATTACATCTCTCATGTGCAATTTATTTTTAAACTTATTTGATTGAAAACGAAATAAGATATATGTTTTTCTGAGTCTGATTATCAAAAAACGACCCGCAAAAAATCCGTTTTCACGACCCGAACTTAAGGTATAATGATGTAAAAAGAATTCCAGACAACTTTTTAGTTCTTAGTTTTGCACGAGACCCGAAAAACAAACAGAAAGTGATCTAAAATATCCACACAAAAGTTTTGAACAGCGACACAAGGTACCGACACGAAGAAGATAATTAAATTATATTTAATTATCACTCTTTTGAAAAAAAAATATTTAATAAATTATTGATCATTTTATTCAAAATCGTTTTCTTAAAACGCAAATATTCAGGTTAAAGTTTATTTTACGGACAAAGTTTATCAGTGGTACACGAATAAATAATAAACATTTTTAAATAAATGTTATAAGACATTTATGAAAACTAGTCGCGTAAATACCCATTTTTGTTGGAAAAATCATTTGGAAAACAATGGTGCAAGTTTCGTGTCTTGAATCAACCGTTAACTAGTTCAAACGAGTCCCGAACCGATAGTTATCAAAACTATATTAAAAACTTACACAACAAACCCTGGACTATTTGAGACTTGCCACTTTACTCTAAAACTTTTAATATATATAAAAAAAGTTTTATATTTGTTTTCATTACAAAAAAAAAATTTAAACACACACACCTCCATCTCTCTCTCTTTTTCCGGCGACCACCATCGCCGCTCCGGCGCCACCTCCGGCCACCGAAAAACTTTTCCGGCGAGTTTTCTGGCTGAGTCCAAAAATGTAGATCGACCCCCGATCTATCCGATCCCCACCACCACGCGCCGCCACGCGCCTCTCCATCACCACCACCCACTCACCACCGCTGCCGCCACCACAACATCACCACCCCACGCACCACCCCGTCATCATCATCACTCCGCCACGTACCACAGCCGCCCCACCCCTTTCTCCACTTCAGCAGACACCATCCACTGCCGCCTATGCCATTACCACAGATCCACCACAACCACTGCTACAACACCACCGCAGCCCCATCACCATCGCAGCAGCAGCACCAATAAGGGTGCGTTGGGTTATGGCAGCCCCAAAAGGATGCGTTGGTTTGTTATAAACAACACATAAAGGGGTGCGTTTTGGCTTTTGCACCGACCAGGGTGCGTTTGGTTTATGTAAACACAACAAGGGTGCGTCGGTTTTGTTCAAACGACCACCAAGGGTGTGTTTGGCTTCGTTCACAGCTAACAAGGGTGCGTTGGTTTTGTGTTTAGTGACATAGGGTGCGTTGGGTTTAGAGCAGCATATATGGGTACGTTTGGATCTAGTTATATCAGATTAGGGGTGTTCATTCTTGGTTGTTATAACCACACTAGGGTGCGTTTGGTTGGTTTAGATCGCACCAACAGAGTGCGTTTGGGTTTGGGTTTAACAGCTGTAGGAGTGTTTGGGTTAACAGGAAAAACCATAAGGGGTGCGTTTGGGTGAGCAGAAAACCAATAAGGGTGCGTTTGGTTTATATAAATCGGCTAATATAAA
>BQNB010102887.1:0-24148 GCA_026074375.1 Tanacetum coccineum | reverse complement strand
ACTTCTCGGTTTCATTGATTGTTGTTTTTAGATTATATATATTTTATATTTTATTATATATTATATATATAGTGTAAAACTTTACAATCACTAATAATAAAAGTAAGAATTCATATGTATTTGTTGGGGGCCCTGTAGTCCCAACGTGATCCGACATGTTATAACGTTCGTTCTCAGTGATAGCTAATCACCCGAACGGGGGTTGTCAATCCCGAATAGATCTATTTCATAACATGCGCGCAGACAACATGCTATAACGTTCGTTTGCCGAGTGATAGCGAATCACCCGAACGGGGATTATCAATCCCAAATAGATCTATTTTATAACATTCGCGCTCACCCTCCAAGTGATTTACAGTTCATGACGCTGTGACGTAGACTTGTATGTACCCATCACAGGTGTCCCCTCCAAGAACACCCGGGCATTTATTTAAAGAATATGTACTCCCGTTACCAGTGTCCCCTCCAAGAACACCCGGGCAGTAACTTGTTGTTATCAGTTCAATCCGCCTAAGCTAATCCGTAATCATTTCGAATGTAAAGTATGTATTTGTGACAAAAAATGAAGTCAAATAATGTATCCCATAGCGAATTATGTAAATGAGTATGCAACCAATTTGTAATCAACCATGTAAACGCATTTGCAAACAAGCATGTTCTCACCCCAAATATATGTAAAACGAGTAAAAACAGGGGAGCTATAAACTCACCTTAGAAGTGAAGTGATGAAATAATCGGGTAAATGGTAGAAAACGTATCACGGAAATATCCGAAAGCAACCTAAGTAAATATATATCGTATCAGTACTCAAGTACTTTAACTTAACAACTATCATATACAATCCTATATAGTTATCATCATACTATCATTCGGGCTATCATAATTAAGAGGTCATGACATGACGTACGAGGAGCTAGGATACTTTAAATCGTAAATCAACAAGAAGGAATTGATTATGACGAAACATATGCACCCGTAGCTAGACTAGAGTACATAAGAATACTTTTAGCTTATGCTTGCGCACTAGACTTTAAGTTATACCAAATGGATGTGAAGAGTGCATTCCTTAACGGTTTTATCAATGAGGAGGTTTACGTGGCACAACCTCCGGGATTCATTGACTTCGCAAAACCTAATTATGTCTATAGACTTAAGAAAGCTCTTTATGGTCTAAAACAAGCCCCAAAAGCTTGGTACGATCGATTAAAAGCCTTTCTTATTAAACATGATTACTCCATGGGAATGGTAGATAACACACTCTTCACTAAAAAGAAAGACTCCAACCTCATTATTATCCAAATATATGTTGATGACATTATATTCGGATCAACTTGTCAAGAAATGTGTGATGGCTTTGCCAAGATCATGCATGATGAGTTTGAAATGAGTATGATGGGGGAACTAAACTTTTTCTTAGGATTACAAATAAAACAATTAGATGATGGAATATTTTTTAATCAATCAAAATATATTAAGGAAATGCTTAAGAAATTTGGACTAGAAGACTCTAAGCCAATAAAAACCCCTATGTCTACGGAAACCAAACTCACGAGAGACGAAGATGGTGAGTCCGTAGATAATACCAAATATAGAGGCATGATAGGTAGTTTATTATACTTAACGGCAAGTAGACCCGATATCATGTTTAGTGTTTGCCTTTGTGCACGCTTTCAAGAGGATCCTAAAACCTCTCACCTAGAAGTGGTTAAGCGTATCTTCCGATACATTAAAGGCACTACGCATTTAGGATTATGGTATCCTAAGGGATCCGGCATAGAAACAATAGTGTATGCAGATTCGGATCATGCGGGAGATTACGTAGATCGCAAAAGCACTAGTGGTGTTTGCACGTTTATGGGATGTTGCCTAATATCTTGGTTTTCGAAGAAGCAAACCGCTCTTGCCATCTCCACAACCGAAGCGGAATATGTAAGCGCCAGAAAGGCATGTCAACAAGCTCCATGGATGAAACAAGCTCTCATAGACTATGGCGTTAGGTTAGACGACATTCCAATAATGTGTGATAAGAAAGGAGTTATAGACTTAAGTAAGAATCCTGTTTAACACTCACGAACAAAACACATTCAGATTCGTCATCACTTCCTTCGCGGTAATGTTCAAAAAGGGAACATCTCTATAGAAAAGGTCTCATCGGAAGACAACATAGCCGATATTCTAACTAAACAACTTAAACGTGAGTCATTTAACTACTTACGTCTAGGTCTAGGAATGATGGAACAAATTGATTAAGTTTTCAGCATAATAAAGAAATGATAATCATTAATGAACCATTTGTCAAAAATCTGAGAATTTTTTTTCTCAACAGGTGGTGTCCCCCTTAATTCATAAAGGGCGGCCCCTTTGATTTTAAGGGGACCACCCAGACTTTAAGGGGACCACCCACCTGACTGACAATTTTTTTTCTTCTCTCTGTGTCTATGCTTCTATTTTACACAAAAACACAAGATTGGGAAAAGTTTATAAGCAAACTTTTCCAAATTCTATTATCTAAATGCATATCTCATTATACATATATACAATAGTCCCAATCTATTAATTTCTAAAAGGTTTTTCTCACAACTAGAAGCACATGAAAATCAATTTTCACATTGTTAAGATATGCTAAAAACATTTTTCACATATGCGTAATGTTCTCTTACTTGTTGTCAAAAGTATATAATCTAATATATATTTTCGACAATCTTGGTTGAGCAAAATTAAATCAAGGAGCATTTGGATTATTTTTTAAGTTTTACATGTCTTAGTGTCGAAATAATCACTACTCTACATTTGTCGCACTTAGGCACACACTAGGATTTGCACAAAAATTTGGTTCGTTTTTAACTTAACCCCCTTGTCAAGATAAATTATGTGTGCATTATATCTAGTTACTATTTTATATGTTCTTCACTCTTTTGGTTTTCAATTCATATATGATTATTTGCCAAAATTATGTGAAATAGTTTTATCCTACAACTTGTCATATATATGTAGAATGTTGAATGCTAAATTGTTATGTGCTACAAAATCTTAATTGACATAAAAAGATGAACTTGCTGCAAATTAACCACCAAAACAGAAACCCTAACACAAAAAGAATTTTAAGAAAAATCGATTTTTGGGAAATCTGGGAAATAGCAGTAGGCGGCCCCCTTAATTCATAAAGGGTGGTCCCCTTAATTTTAAGGGGACTGGCCTAGGGAAACATGGGTAAAACAATACTTTCACCTCCCTTTAACCAAATACCCTATAGACTTAGCTACTGTTTCCCTAAATTCATAAACATTTCTTGGATTTGATCCTTTAAATGTTCATTCTTCCCAATTTAAACATTTCCTCCACTATAAATACACTCTCAATCATCATCATCACAATCATCCTAATCAATGACATCTCCTAACAAACCTACATCTAAACCATCAAGGGTAGCTAAAATGAGTGTGAAACCCATTTGAAGGAAGAAATCAAACCTTTGCAACACATTTAATGTGCTCAATGCAACTTCACAAATTCCAAAACCACTCACTCCTCATCATGAACCATCTCAAGAAAACAATCACCCCAATCAAGCATTACCAAATCCTTACATCAAGGACACTACCACATCACCACAAGTATGCTCACATCCTCCATTTCCTACTCACCTATCAATTCACATGTTACTCACACTCAAGCTCCACCTCAAAGTGACAACCAAACTCCTTACATTAAGGACACTCCTACATCACCACAAGTTGTCTCACATCCTCCACTTCCCATCTCACCCATCAACTCACATGTTGCTCACACTCAAGCTCCACCTCAAAGTGACAACCAAACTCAACACACACCACCTCTATCTCCAAGTAGAGAAAGCCTAATTGATGACATTAATCAACTTCAAGACCTATCAAACCTCTTAGCCATGCATCTATCTCAACAACAAAACAACATTCCCTCATCACCTTACTCTCCAAACCTACCACACACCCTCAACATTAACCAAGTTGAAACCCATGTTGGGTATTGCCCTTGTTGCATTTTCACACAAAAATAATTCCTTGGTTTAAGTGAGGATATTAATTGGATTGAATTCCCCCTCACTCGACCTCATCCACCACCTAGAGTTCAAAGAGATTATCCCTCCACAACCGCCTTCGCTCCAAACTCTCCAACCAACTAATCACTGAAATATGCCACCCAAATAATCGCAAACCCTTTTGTGTCGTCAAGCAATTCAAAAATCCTTCTAAATTGGAAAAAATATTTAGGATTTTTTCTT
This sequence comes from Tanacetum coccineum, assembly GCA_026074375.1. Classification (NCBI taxonomy): domain Eukaryota; kingdom Viridiplantae; phylum Streptophyta; class Magnoliopsida; order Asterales; family Asteraceae; genus Tanacetum; species Tanacetum coccineum. The sequence goes on along the minus strand of BQNB010102887.1, from coordinate 19,887 downwards.
CAAGTATTAATATCTTCTAAAGCATTATTTTGTTTTCATTTATGTATGTCATTTGTTTTTGTTCACATACATTTGTACTAAATGAAAGAAGTATATGTAGCTTTGATGTTGATTGCACTTGTCCAATTTTTTCACTTCGCCTTTTTGCTACATTAGAAATATTTGTATTGTTCTAACTCGTTTTTGTAGCCAAGAAACCATATGCTCTATTCCCTTCGGTGCCCTCGACGAGGGGGAGCACAACATCAAAGAGGGGAGCATTTATATCTTTCGAATTAACTAGCAATACTTGATGTATGTCTTTTTTTTATTCTACAAAAAGAGGGATAAATTACCTAGAAACTCACTAAAATACTTGTTTTAAAATAAATTTTACATTTTAATGAGGTTTAAAGAATTTAATTTGTAATTCAACTCAAAAAGGGTTGAGATATGTTGATAAAATATAAAGCCTACAATAATTTTTCAACCTAAAATATTTTCTCATATCTTACGTTTTGATAATCACAAAATATAAAAACGTTCAATGTAAAATTAAACGTAAACAAGTAATTAGTAGTAAATTTTTATTTCGAAATTTATATCACTTCAAGGTATGAATAAATAAATGCTTAATGCATTTTATGATCAAAGGAAATTTTTATTCAACCTCACACTTTTATAAAATGTTGTAAACATTTTTATAAACATTACAAAACATTTTCTACAATTAAAAGAAATGTTTTATTCAAAATAAACATTTTGAAATTCAAATTTTCAGACCTAAAACGGCTAGAAAAGTTCCAGAAAATCCCCCCTACACAAAAGACAAACTGGGGAGCCCCTAGTCTAGGGCGGCCCCCTTAAATACACGGGCGGCCCCCTTAATTTTAAGGGGACCGCCCACCTATTTAAGGGGACCGCCCATAGACTGACGCTCCTCCAGTTTGTCCTATAAATACTGGACTTTTCCCCACTATTTTCTCACCTTTTGCACTCATTCTTTCTGTTCTAAAACAGCCCACACATCTCACTAAAATCCTTTGATCATTTAATCATAAAGCTTTGTTTCCAAGTGATCCAAGCTCAATTCCTCAAGTGCAAGAGAAGAATACTTTCATCATCAAGTGAAGAAGTATTACACCTCAAGTGTATATTGCAACCTTGTTGCATTCATATCATATATTTGTAAATCAATTGTATATCTTGTATTTGTGTGTAGTAGCTAGATCTTGGCGATCTTTGTAAGTATAGTTAGATCGTGGTGATCTTACCAAGTAGTGTTAGATAGTTGTGATATAAGTAGTGTGGTGAAGTGAAGTCTTGAAGTTGTGAAGAAGTCTTGAAGTTGTGAAGAAGTCGTGAAGTTGTGAAGTCGTGAACAAGTAGTGAAGTCGTGTTGTGATAGATTGGTTCTAGCTAAGATTAGAACTCGACATTTAGCTTTGTGTCGTAAATCGGTGTAAGCAACGTTGTGTACGGTTTTCTCCGCCATAAGGGAGCTTGTTGACATAGTGAAGAAAACTCTCGAGTTAGGTGCTCGGGGAGTGGAGTAGGGCGAAGAGGTGCTTCGTTACCGAACCACTATAAATCCTCGCGTTGTGGTTTGATTGTTCTTACTCTTATCTCTTGTCTTGCATTATTTTCTCATACTATCTTATTAATTGTTTAGATAAGTTTATTGTTTATCTTGTGCAAGTGTTGAATTCACATAAAGTCGAATCTAGAATTTTTACAAACACTTTAAAACCTTAAATTAAAAAGCGGTAAACTATTCAACCCCCCCCCCTTCTAGTTTTTCACAGAACACTAACGAACGTATAACCGGACGTTCACGAACATAAATGAACGGGTGCGACTTTTGTTCATGTTCGTTCATTTAAATAAACGAACGTAAAATATTGTTCATGTTCATTCATTTAATAAATAAATGAACATGTAAAATTTATTTTACCGAACGATTATAAATGTTCACTTAACGTGTGGTTTACAAACCTCGACTCTCTTCGTCCCAAAATTATAGTCTCCTGGTAAAAAACACACAGTTAAAAAAAATGCATTTATTACTGTTTCCCTTTCTTACTTTTTAGCAGAGTGACAGTTTTACCTTTAGCTAATTTATTAAAGTCTTCTTTAAAGTTTATCATAATTTTAAACAAGGCTAATATAGTAAACATAATCAAACTTTCCTATCTATTTTTAGCAGTGGACAATTAAATTATGACATAAAAAAACGTGAACAATAATTTTGAGACATAAAGAGTAAATCAATCAATTAATTATGAAAAAGGAGATGATTTGTACACCATATTTTTTTATCATCCACCGCCAAATTACACTGTTGAGGTAAATCTTCACACCTTGGAGAAGTTTCCAGATCCGATAGGGCTAGAGTCCTTCGGGTTCCTGAAAGGTATGAGACAGACGCGTTAGCCTCGTCTTGGGGGTGTCCCAAGACCAAGCTTCAGCGTAAGGATGAGTAACGGGATATTCAGATAGATATATATGAGTAGAATGTAGTTGAGAGTGAAATTAATGCCCCTTGTATGTGTATAAATGAGAGGTATTTATTCACATTAGAGGAACAATGTCAGAGTACTGTTCTTCTACTGTGCCTATACTGTGGAGCATGGACATCTGAGATATACCTAGTATTCTTGTCAGGTGTCAGATGTACATTGGGAACATAATCCTGTGAAATCGAGGACTGGGTAGTGTGTGGGTTGTTTCGGGATATCCTCCGGAATCTATGCCGAAACCCTCCCAGAAACATCCTCCGGATACCTCTTCCGGGTACCTCCGTCGTCATACAACTAGTGATGCACACAGTACAACATCCAGATGCACGATTAGTGGTGGATGACAAAAAAATGGTGTATACAAATCATCTCCCTTATAAAAACGAGACTATAGGGGTCTTTACTAAATTAAGTGGTACTGTAATAAATAAAAGTTTTAGCTAGTCACTTATTGGAGAAACTTTAATTTTAATGAGTCTCTCAATTAATAACCATTAAAGATTAGGCCACTCATTAAATATGAATAAGGAAAAAAGAAGGCTCATGTTATTTGTACCCCTCTGAAAAGCCATTTGTACCCCCTCTGGTTTTTCCTGTTTTTTTTAATTTTTTAATTTTTATTATTTTTATAATTTTGTATATGTTATAAAACTGTGACACGGAAAAAACGGAACGAAAAATATAAAGTTTAACAGGTCAAAAGTATGAAACTGTCAAAATTTACGGAACAGAAACTGATAAAAAACTGCGATGCACTGTAAAAAGAGAGTATAAAAAGAATCAAAAGTACTTTTTTAGTACTTTTTTGTGGGCCGAGGGGGTACCAATAGTAGTACCCAAAAAGAAACACCATGTATATGTCACGAACTCGCACAACAAACTACTCCGTACCTTAAAGTCTCAACTCATGTGTAAGTAAAGGTTTGCTGTGACTAATTGCGAATAATCCAAAACAAGGACAACTAATTTAGTATTTTAAAATGAGGTAGGTTATAAAACCTCTCTAAAAAGTTATTTGTATCTCTTGATTTTTGGTTTTTTTTTAATTTTTTTAATTTTATTTTTATTTTTATAATTTTGTTTGTGTTACAAAACTGTGAAACGGAAAATACGAAACGAAAATTATAAAGTTTAACAAGTCATAAGTATTAAACTGTCAAAAAATACGAAATAAAAAGTGATAAAAAACTATGTTGGACCGTAAAATAGGGGACAAAAAAAAATAAAAAGTACAAAACATATGTACTTTAAGTAAGTCAAAAGGGTAGCACCCTTTTAAAAAAAGGGTAAATTATACATACCCTCTTAAAAAGCCATTCGTACACCCTTTTGTTTTTATGGTTATTTTATTTTATTTTATTTTTTAAGTGTTTATAATTTTGTTTATATTATAAAACTGTGAAACTGAAAATGCGGAATAAAAATTATAAATTTTAACAAGTCAAAAGTATGAAACTGACAAAAAATACGGAACAGAAACTGATAAAAGACTGTTGCACTGTAAACTGAGAGACAAAAAAACATGTTTTTGTACTTTTTGTATTTGTGGTAAGTTATACATACCCCTAAAAAGTCATTTGTACCCCCCCTGTTTTTTGGGTTTTTTTGTTTTATTAATTTTTTTTATAATTTTTCTTATATTATAAAACTGTGAAACTGAAAGTGCATAATAAAAATTATAAAGTTTAACAAGGCAAAAGTATGAAACTGTCAAAAAATACAGAACAAAACCTGATATAAAAATGCGTTGTATTGTAAAAATGATGGTACAAAAAGAATCTTTGTTACTTTTTGGTACTTATCAGTGGGTCAGGTGATACCAATAGTAATAACTTGTATTTTTTTGGTGCTACTATTGGTACCCCCTCTGGCCCACCGAAAAGTACCAAAAGAGTATCAAAAATTTCTTTTGTCTCCCAAAACAAGGCAACCCAGTTTTTTATCAGTTTTTGTTTCGCGTTTTTTGACAGTTTAACACTTTTGACTTGTCAAACTTTATATTTTTCGTTCCGCACTTTTCGTTTCACAGTTTTATAACGTAAACAAAATTATAAAAATAAAAATTTTTAAAAAAATCAAAAAACGCAAAAAACCAAGAAGAGTACAAACGGTGTTTTAGAGGGGGTATTAATAACTTACCTCATTTTTTTAGTACTTTATGGTGGGCTAGAAATGGTATCAATAGTGATATCAATAGTAGCACTCTTTAAAATATAGTTTAGTGGTTGAGGTGAGTTATTTTGCATACTAGTTTCTTCTTACATACTAAAGGACTAATATAGACCATCTATTTCATTAGATTAAAAAGACTAAGATTTAAGATTGAAAAAAAATAGAGGGACTAAAAGTGTAAATTTATAAAAACTCACACTAACCACTCCCTCATTATTTGTAGAGTTGGCAAATCTTGACCAAATTGCAATTAATTAACCTTTTTGACATTTTGTATGGTTTTTTTTATGTTTTTGTAGGTTTTTACGTTTTTTAGTTTTTTGTACGTTTTTACGTCTTATACGTTTTTGTACATTTTCATACGTTTTCGTCCGCTTTCCCACGTTTTAGTACGCTTTCGCGTGTTTTCGTCTGTTCTCGCACGTTTTCGTGCGTTTTCGTTCTTTTTAGACGTTATCGAACGTTTTCTTATGTTCTCGCACGATTTCTTACGTTTTCGCACATTTTCATACGTTTTCGTCCCTTTTTTGACATTTACTTACGTTTTTGCACGGTTTCGTCCGCATTTGCGCGTTTTTGTCCGCTTTCGCGCGTTTTCTTAAGCTTTCGCGCGTTTTCGTCCATGTTCAAACGTATTTTGCCATTTTGAAACTTTTTTGGCAGTTATCAATCGGTTGCTTTTGTTTTCCTACGTTATCTATCAATGATATTGTACCAAAAACCCTAAACCCCTAACCACTAAACCCTAAACCCTTAACCACTAGGTATAATATCACAAGTGACATGTACATAAACTTTAAGATCTATACCAAAAACCCTAAACCTCTAACCACTAAGTATAATATCGTAAGTGATATATATATAAACTTTAAAATCTATACCAAAAACCATAAACCCCTTACCACTAAAACATATACCAAAAACTCTAAACCATTAACCACTAGATATAATATCACAAGTGATGTATACATAAACTTTAAAATCTATACCAAAAACCTTAAACCCCTAACCAGTAAACCCTATACAAAAAACCCTAAACCCTTAACCACTACGTATAATATCACAAGTGATGTATACATAAACTTTAAAACCTATACCAAAAACCCTAAACCCCTAACCACTAAACCCTATACCAAAAACCTTAAACAACTAACCATTAAACGCTATACCAAAACCCTAAACCCCTAACCATTAGGTATAATATCATAAGTGATACATATACATAAACTTCAAAATATATACCAAAAACCCTAAACCCCTAACCACTAAACTCTATACAAAAAACTCTAAACTCATAACCACTAGATACAATATCACAAGTGATATATACATAAATTCTAAAATCTATACCAAAAACCCTAAACCCTCCTCCCTAACCACTAAACCCTATATCAAAAACCCTAAACCCCTAACCACTAAACCCTATACCAAAAACCCTAAACCCCTAACCACTAAACCCTATACCAAAACCCTAAACCCCTAACCATTAGGTATAATATCACAAGTGATATATATACATAAACTTCAAAATATATACCAAAAACCCTAAACCCCTAACCACTAAACTCTATACCAAAAACTCTAAACCCCTAACCACTAGATATAATATCACAAGTGATATATACATAAATTCTAAAATCTATACCAAAAACCCTAAACCCCTGACCACTACCCTATACTAAAAACCTAAACCTCAAACCACTATGTGTAATATCACAAGTGATATATACATAAACTTTAAAATCTATACCCTAACCTTCTAACCACTAAACCTTATACCAAAACCCTTAAACCCCTAACCACTAAACCCTATACCAAAAACCCTAAACCCCTAACCACTAGGTATAATATCACAAATGAAATATACATAAAACTTTAAAATCTATACCAAAAACCCTAAACCCCTAACCATTAAACCCTAAATCTCTAACCACTAGGTATAATATCACAACTGATATATACATTAACTTTAAAATATATACCAAAAATCCTAAACCGCTAACCATTAAACCCTATACCAAAAACCCTAAATACCTAACCACTAGGTATAATATCACAAGTGATATATACATAAACTTTAAAATCTATACCAAAAACCCTAAACCCTATACCAAAAATCCTAAACCCTATACCAAAAATCCTAAACCCCTAACCACTAGGTATAATATCACAAGTGATATATACTAAACCTTATACCAAAAACCTAAACCCTTAACCACTAAACCCTATACCAAAAAACCTAAACACCTAACCACTAAACCCTATACAAAAACCCTAAACCCCTAACCACTAAACCCTATGCCAATAACCCTAAACCCCCTCCCTAACCACTAATCCCTATACCAAAAACTCTAAACCCCTAACCACTAAACCCTATACCAAAAACCCTAAACCCCTAACCACTAGGTATAATATCACAAGTGATATATACATAAACTTTAAAATATATACCAAAAACCCTAAACCCCTGACCACTACCCTATACCAAAAACCTAAACCTCAAACCACTATGTGTAATATCACAAGTGATATATATACATAAACTTTAAAATCTATACCCTAAACCCTAAACCCCTAACCACTAAACCCTATACCAATACCTTTATAAAGTAAGATTCACCCGTGGCTTAACATTTATTACCCCTGACATTGTAGTATCACCAGTGATAAATAAATAATAATAATATCTCATGTGATAAAGTAATATAATGTGACATTAGTCATGGTATTCCACATATAATTAATATCACATGTGATAAAGCAATATAATGTGGCACTAACTGTTGTTATTTTTGAAATTCTTAATAAGTAATCAATGTTATGTATCACTTGTGATATTATACTGTTAGTAGGATTAAAAGGGTTAAAACATAATTTTTATGAGAAAATAGTGTTTTAATTTAATTTTCACAAATTATGTTTGATGGTTAGAATGGTAAAGATGTTTATTTTTTAATGTCAAACATGATGAACCATTTAATGTTTTACATAAATACTTACGCTCATTTCATGACATCATGTTGAGTGTTTGAACGTACAAATATGTTATATCACATTTGATACTTCTTGTAGGTTTGATGATAAAAAATAAAATTCTTCGATATTCACCAACTTCTATGAATAAACTGTTTTGATTTGGAGGTCCAAAAATTATGTATGATAAATGGTTGGAAAGTTAAGAATATATACTTTTCAATGCCAAAAATGATGAGTCAGTTGAAGTTCCGCACAAATATTTATACCCGTTTTACGAAAGCATGTGAAGTGTGCTAACTTACAGATTAGTGTAATCTCACACGTGATATATCAAACAAAATACTACACCGAGAAAAAACAAAAAAACAAAAAAAAAGTTTGTCGAAAGTATATGAAAGTGCCCCTCTATTGAAAGATAATTTAATGCTCATCATGATTGTGTAATTTATGTATCTTAACGTTTTGCGGTTTTTGCGATATGTAATTTTTAAAAATAAGGGTGAAAGTGTGTTTTAATTAAAAAACACAAAAGTAAGAATGAGTGGTGGATGTTTTTTAAAATTTAATCTTATCCATTAAATAAAATTAAATATTAGATCAAACTCAAATAGATAGTCGAGATTTGTCTTTTGGTTAGTGAAGAGAAATAATATGCAAATGAATTTTTCTCTTTAGTGGTTACTATTTGGGGAGATTCGTAATCTTTGTTCCCAGCAAGTATGATGTTGTTTTTTCCAACTTGTTTGCATTCGACCACTACAGTTAGAACTCGGAACTTGCAACTTTTTCTCGTACTTTTGCATCATTGATTAAAGTCGCCCAACTTTTCCTTTTCAAGTTTTTAGCATTTTTTTATATAAAATTGTTATTTTTGTTTAAGGCAATTCCAAAAATAGTTATTTTTGATTTTCTGATCCCAAAGTAGGCATATTGAAAATAGTTCATTTTTTATTTTATAATCCTCAGGGTGGCATTTTGAAAAGAGTTTCAATGTTAGTGTTTTTTTTTTAAATTCTGACTAATGGTCTGAATCTTATCCGTCAGAGGCGGGCAGAGAAAAAGGTTGTTTGTTTTTTCATCTTTAATCAAAGGCGGTAAGAGGCATATCCTCTAATTCAGGCAAGATCTGATGAGCAAATATGATTGCCTCTTACCTTGTATATCAAGAAAATCACAGATCTTTAAATACACTACCTTGGTTCGAACATCAACGAATTAAAACCCTTACCATTTTCGAAAATTAAAACAACATTTTTAGGATCTTTTGGTGATTCAAAATTAAACGGGACACATGGGTGTTATGTGATTATGGTTGGGTGTTGATCAGAAAGCAAAGAACCAAAAATCATTTGATGTTGAAATCACTAGCAAAAGCAAGAAAATCCATTTGTTTTGATGTTGTGTTTGATAAAATAGGTTGATGGCTGCTTATAAGTTTGGTGGCGTGTGATTTTACCAGTAGGATTTTAGAAGTAATATTATATATAATATAGGTTTAGGTTAGAAGTGTATTTTGGGCCATCTTTTTTAAGTAATCAAATATTTTGTGCTATTATACTATATGTATTTTGGGCCAACTTTTTACAATAACCAAGTGATATTTGTACTATGTGGAATTTAGGGGTGAGCAGAAAACCCGAAAAAACTGAAAACTGAAAACCGAAATCGAACCGAACCGAAAATAATCAAACCGAATTTGCCTATACCGAACCGAACTACAAATTCGGTTCTCGGGTTGGATATAGGTTTAGCAATCTGAGCCGAAAAACGAATTTATATAAATATATATACTTTTTATATATTTATATATATATATAAACATGACTAAAATTTTATCCTAATATAAAAGGACACTTTTTATGCTTGAAATAATTTTTTTTGCTAAATATTTATGTAATGATTATTTTTTTTAAATAAATAGTAAATTCGGGTTATTCGGATCAACCCGAAAACCGAACCGAATTCGGTTTGTCGGTTCGGTTCGGTTTTCGGGTTGAACAAAAAATTAACCGAACTACCGAACCGAACAACCCGATAACCAAACCGATCAACACCCCTAATGTGGATGATTTTTGGGTTGAATGTTGAAACCAAATATTTTATGTTATCAATTAGTGCTAGGCTGAACTTTTTCGTGTTTATTGGTTTAAGAACCGAGCTAGTTTTCATGAAACTGGAGGAATGCATAACACGTTCGTTAATAAAGGTGAACCGAAACCGTGTGTTTGTGAGTTTCAATATTGAATTTTTTTTCTTTAGATATTTATTTTTAAAGATACATTCAAGCTACTTATTAATCGTATTGCGATGATTTAATATATACTAAAAAATGAAACAATTAAAACCATTCAGACAATTATAACAAAACAAACAACACTATTTCATTCAGATTCAGACTTTATAACCACATCTTACTTGTAAGATGTGGTAGTCAGATTCAGACCCAAAACATCTTAATAAAACAAACACACCCTTAGTCTTGTGCGACTCTACGCCTTTTCTAACAAGTGTTTGAAGAGTAGATAGATATTTTCTATTCGGTCAAAGACATTTTATGCGATCATAGTGTTTTTTGTGCGACTATTTTGTCTGTTTCATAAAAAACAAAAATTTCTCGAAATAAACCTTCTTCGATTTATTTTTGTTTTTCACCGAAAACTTTTGTCTTTTTTCAAAAAAGACAAAATGGTCGTGAAAAAAGACTATGGTCGCACAAAATGTCACTCCAGTCAAACAAAAAGAATCCGCCTACCCATGGAACACTTGTCAAAAAAGAGTGAAGTCACACAGTTTAGCAGTCGTACAATGCTAAAATTTAAAACACTTTCCAAAGCGCCTACTTTGTGGACCACAAAGTAAAAAGTGATTATTTTTTGAATTAAAACTTGATGAGTTGTAATTGTATACACTTTTAGGAGTCATTTAACCTTTTTAATCATGCAACTATGTTCGTTTATTACCCGAAATCGCTTCTTTTTGTATGATGCTTGCAAGCAAATACAAAACTTTCTATCAATATTTATTTTGACCATCGACCCGGTATTTTTATGTCTACTCGACAAACCTGCATTCTACTTTCGCATCAGTAAATGACACTTCAGCGTACGCATTAACTGATTACCAAACATCTATCCAACAACCACTCCAAATGACACACAAGCCGACCGAAAAGTTGCAGGTTTATACATCAGCGCACAATATACCCGATATGACATAAATCAATTACCATACACCTTACATATACACTATAACAAATCTTCTAAAATATAAACCAAAGACATACATTTCTATGAAACCGGCGTTTAACAAATAACTGATAAGTGAACACGAAATACACCTATTACATGTGCCTGATAAACATCCTATTATTTCGTATAAAAAAAACCATTGAATGTTCAAAACTCATATTTCTCGTCATCCTGTGACAAAGAATAAACCACGAACTTTGCCACAACCGGTGACACGGTTCATATAAAAACAAAATGCACACGACTCAAGTTTAAATCCAACACTTATTAAAAAAGGTATACCTTTGACATTGCAAATAAATAAAGATCAACACATATACAAATCAATCTAACATGATGCATCAGATCGCAGCAAAAAACACAAAACAACAGTCACAATATATGGCAAAACGCAACATTTAGCCGTCCATATAAGAATAAATTCCAAACCACTCAAGTATGCTTTTAATATCGCAAGTAAATAAAGGGCAACACATACAATAATCATATTAATGTAATACACCGGGCCATAGCAAACAAACACAAGATAACAACAATAACACGTAGCAACACCTAAAATGTTCTCCTTTAGATAAACTCATCTCGTTAACTTGGAAATATGTGCCATTTAGTGGAAACCTTCGTCACGTTGATGTTCTACATAGCGACAACGAGATCATGCATTATAAAAATACGGAGCGACCAAAACACCTATCTTGAAGACCTACGAACTCACTTCCTTCACATTGTTTCCCGCAAAACATATTGTCTAACCACATAACCGACGAAACTATTGTTTAAGACATAAGAAGATAATATACAAGCGACAACACGTATAACTATCACATTCACAAAACAATAAAAAACACCTCAAGAATAGCCAGTTATAGAAGCGGGTGGCAGGGAATGAAAGCACTCTTGTGCTATCAAAGTAAAGATATTAGTTAAAGCTAGGGGAATTCCATCTATTCCTGCTTGACTTTCTTCAAGATACGAAACGAGCAACCTTTTTTTGTGACATCATATCACTATTCGGCAAGTCAATCCCGCTTACTGGCTCAATATCTCTCTCAGTAGATTCGCTTGCCACAATGATCGGACAGAATAGGAGATCGCCCAACCTTCTAATTTCTCTTTCTGAAGCAACTATAACGGATGGACAGCTTCCCTACCTACTGGGGATTTTTCCCTGCTCCAACTTCAGATTCGCTTACCACAATCTTTTAATAATATGGTCGTGATCTGTCATTATGTGCGACTATCTCCAATATAGAAATAAAAAAGTAAAGAAAGATTAAATTCGCTAGTAAATACTAAAAAAAGGGTTTCTACATATGTATAGTCTAAAACAACGATTTTTATCAGTTGTAGAAAAGAAAGAAACTTCATATAAGTTTAAATATGAAAAAAATATATATATGCCTAGCTGTTTGATTCTATAGGTAAATGATTGAATTGATAGAGTAAGCACCGTAAAGATCAATTAGCGAGGTTTTGGGTCGATACAAAAATAACTGCTTACTTATGTCATAATGTGAGACAAACATTAGGAATCCACTTATGTAATAAAGTAGATCCACTAAGGAAAAATATCGAATCGAATCCTAAATTGATGGGTTAGTGTGAGCTTATCCATGCAGTTATGCACTATTCGAATAGGAATTCATTTTCTAAAAGATCCTGGATTTCGTACTTTGGTGGGTCTTCGAGATCCTTTCGATGACCTATGTTGTGTTGAAGGGATATCTATATAATCCGATTGATTGCGTAAAGCCCGCGGTAGCAGCGGAACCAGGGAAATTATACAGAAAAGACAGTTCTTTTCTATTATATTAGTATTAATTGATATTAGATTAGTCTTAGTTAGTGATCCCGGATTGGTGAGTTATTTCTTCCATGATTAACTGTTGGCGCCAATCCTACATTTTGTCTCTGTGGACCCAAGAGAAAGGGGGCTCGGCAGGAAGAGGATTGTACCGTGAGAGAAGCAAGGGGGATGGAATAGCGACTACCCCAATCAAATTATTTGGGCCTACTCGTTATCAATGGAATTATGGGTACTTTCAACAAGAAATATATAGAAGAGTTAGCGTTGGGTTAGCCGAAAATCAAAGTTTATCAGAAGCTTGGTCTAAAATTCCTAAAAAATAGCCTTTTATGATTACATCAGAAATAATCCTACAAAAGAGGGATTATTTATGGCGGGCTCGATGGATAACGAGGATGAAATAGCGGTTGGATGGTTAGGACATCCTGTCTTTAGAGATAAAGAAGGGCGTTAACTTTTTATACGTCGTATGCCTACCTTTTTTGAAACATTTTTGGTCATTTTGGTAGACGGAGACGGGGATTGTTAGAGTTGATGTTTCTTTCTTGCGCTTCACCTTAATTGTTATTTGAACAAGTAAAAGTTTTGTCTTGGTCTGAGTGGGGATAACATTTCTCTCCTGCATGTCCATGGAGTTTTGAAAAATCCAAACATCTCAAAGATAGATAGAGAGGTAGGAATTTATCGAACGAACCACAATCCTTCATATACGTCAGGATTCTATTGATTAGAAGGGGTTGGGGAAAGCTTGAACCCAATTCCTACAATGATGAATATGAGCGCAATTGAAATTCCTGGGGAGTTATACATTTGTGTATTGATAAGACCATTCACTATTTCTTAAAGCTCGATCTCTCCCCCGGATGAACCATATAGCCAAGAGAAACCATGAACCAAAATAAAAGATCTTGCCTCACCCATGAGTAAATATTCCATAGTATCCTCATTACACTATACATCTTTCTTGGTATATCAAGATAATATGTAGGAGAAGCCCATGGATAAAAAAAACTTGTAGAACTGTAAGGGGGGGGGATACGGTTTTCTTGACTTCTTTGAAGTTTATAAAACTTCAAGTCTCGAAAGAGCCGGGTGGTGTACTAATCTACTTTGCAAAGAGAACAATAAGTAGATAAAAAGAAGAAGAAACACCACGATATATACTAGTTCGGGAAGGGGGTTTAGTCTTTCCGTACGTCCAGTTGCGAATCTACGACATCTATACTATTCCTAGTATAATCGTTATGGTAGATTACAAACCGTATTACAATTTAACTCCACCGGCTTTCAACAAAGACCGGCGCTCACACAGAAGAGTTACTATCTATGGTACTCCACCCTCGGAATCCACCCCTAAGAACTCGTGATTCGACTTAACCTATAACTCTAAAATCCTTCCCCTTGGAAGCTTTCCAAAACCCCAACTAGATCCCAAATAATCTAGGCTAGATCTCATGGATACAAGACTTCCTTTACAACTTGATTGATTGAAATAAGATAGATAAACCAAGTCCTAACCTAACCTAAAGACTCGATTCTAAAAAAAGGTATGAGAAAGAAGACCCTCGACAAAACACATAAGTATAGATTAGGTACTTGTGTGGCTCTCTTGCGGAGATGTGTGTTCTTTAATAGATGATAAAATAGAAGATTAAGAACAAAAAATGTGTTAGACTTAGAGGATTAAAAGAGAAAAAAGAGAGGAAATAATGTTTGCAAGAGATGAGGAATACAAAGGCCAAGGGTGGGTATTTATAGGCCAAAGTCTCTATGTTTTGTAAAAACAATTCGCACCTGGCGTGCTGCCCACGCGTCAGCGTGCCAGAATCCTGAGATTGTTTTCTTCGAAACTTTGGTGTTTTAAATACCCGCACTTGTTAAACCCCCAATTGTACTTCCCGCTATGACATCAATCATTCTTATACTCAATGTCAACCAACTCAAATATCCATTTGATAAAACGTTTGTGAAGTATTAAAAACATTTTGCTTATCCGATAATGTAAAGAGAGAAAAGGATTATCAGAAAGGGGTATTTTGGGTATTCCTCAAAGTGTAACTAGCTTAGTTGAGATCCAACTAAAGATTTAAAATATCTAGTTAGGGTACAAGAGAATATTCTTGGAATATTTTTTGCTTGGAGAGAAAGGAGGAAGATTTGAAATTCGAATTTCAAAATCTTAAAACACATGTTGGATAAGAAAGAATGAGTTGTGTATAAGTTGTCATGATGTGACATAAGAGAGCCTCTTGATATTTGTTTGAAATTAAGGGTGAGGATGTTAAGAGAAGAGATAGGTTGGATAAATGATATGGCAAGATCAATGGTGATAAGAGAGTTGTGTTTGTTGTGTGAGTGAGAAGAGTAAATTTATGAGAGGAAGTGTGTTTGTTTAAGATGAGAATTTAGTCCAATGGTTGAGAAGAGAAAAAGGTATATTAGATTGATGAGGTGGCTTGATCAAGGGTAGAAGAGAAAGTGTGTTTGTTGTGTTTGTTTGAGTTTCAATCTAAGGGTGGAGATAAAAAGATAGTGGGAACTTTGATTGATGACATGGATTGATCAAGGGTGAGGATTAAGAAGTGTGTGTGTGTGTGTGTGTGTGTGTGTGTGTGTGTGTGTGTGTGTGTGTGAAATTTGAATGTTGTGAAGAAGAAGGTGAATAGTAAATGAGTGGTGGAGAATGTTTTGAAAAGATATGGAATATCCATGGTTGTGAATGTAGGGGACATGAAGTACAACAAATACAATGATAGTACATTATGTGAGAGAATATGAGTTGGCACGTGGGTGCTATTTGGAGAAGGTTTATGTGTATGAAGATTTAAAGATGAAGATGAAGATGAAGAATAAAGAATGAAGATGAAATCAAATGATTGATTTGGGTTTATAATCACATTGCCAATAAGAGAGATAAGAGTAGGCATATGTGATTATGAGATTGTTTTAGGAAGAAGATGTTTAAGGTGTGTGAAGAGGATGAAATCACTTGCTGGGTAAGAAGGGATAAACAAGTGATTGGGATGAATAGGTAGAAGGATTGTGTAGAGGAAGTGTGGACTTGTACATGTGAGGAATACATGTGAGTTTGTAAAAACATTTAAGGAAGTAAGAAAAGTCAAAGTCTGATTAACTTCCAAATACCATAAACTTAATTAGTCATTTAGACTTTAATCCATGATAATCAACAATGGATTTGATCACTAATCATCTTGATGCAAACAAGCTAAGTGATTTGCATCTTATGTAAAGCATATCACATAACGGGAAAGGATGTGTTTACGCAAAGTGACATTTAACTTAGTCTGACCAATAAGGGAGTAAAACCCGTTACGTGATTAGGAACAACGTAAATCCGGATTAAAGTCAAATGAATACTTTTGCTTGTTGGTATGTTGAAAACATGATCATACTAGGTTTTAAAGAAGTCTCGGCCTTGGCTAGAGGCGTTTGATAAAAAGTTTGTGTTGGCGTTTTATAGAAAAACGAGAGGATTCGTTTTTCGCTCCTCTCTAAGTCTAAACCTCATTTGGAGTGTTCTCAATTGCTCAAATATCATGTACATACCTTTATTGAAGTTTCCACATGTGTCGAGTAAGAGGAAAGCCGACATTGCAAAATCCGTAAAAACAGAGTTCACGAGTGGCGCGCTGGCCACGCGCTGATGCGTGCCTAGTGTGCCAGATTCCTAAATTTATTTTTCGAATTTTGGCTATCGTTTGTTATTTTATGTTTTGTGAACGTTTATTTGTCATCATTAAAATAAAAAAGATTCTAGTCAATGTTGCACCAACAAAACTGTTTCAACATCAAAACAACAAAAAGTAGAGCAAACATATAAAAGCGAATTCTAAATTGTAACCAAGTTTCGCCTATTGGTTCTATACCCGATTCATAACTAGAAAGTTTCTCTAATCCTTTGCTACTCGGAGCTAAAAATCCCAAAATGAAAAATACCAAAATAAGAATAAGAAATAAACATAAAATTTACAAAAAATATACATCATATTGTTCATGTTTGCTTATGTTCGTTTATTAAGACACTAAACGACCATAAACGAACGAACACAAATAAATATAAAATTTACAAAAAATATACATCATATTGTGTTTTATAAGTGTTGTTTTGCTTAAGTAAGACAAATTCAAAACTATAATAAAAATTACGATAGACGAACATAAACATATATATGATCATAAACGAACGAATAATCGGACGTTCACAAACATATATGAACGTACAAGACTTTTATTCATGTTCGCTCATTTAACTAACCGAACGTAAAATGTTGTTCATGTTCGTTCATTTAATAAATAAACGAACATAAACGAACTTTTTACTGAACGGGTTTATGAAATGTTCACTGAACGTTCAGTTTATTTACAGCCCTATTCATTACTAATCTAGCCATATGAGTGATCCAAGTTTTGAAACATATCCGTGTCGAAATTTAAAAAACGAACCATCTTATAATCATGCCAACCCAGCTTTATCACTAATCCCAATTCCCAAAGACACTCGTATATCACAATCATATAAAGCTTAACACATAAAACTCCCTAATTACAAATACTAATCACTACCAACATCCTCATATCATTTTAATCGCGCAAGCAACCAAGAACTATTAAAAAAAACCCCGAAATTACCACATGCAACCAATTAATCTAAAAAACCAACAATCAACACAAACCTTAATACCTCGAAACGTCGACCACAATCGGATATCCCAGTCGTTGTTCCAATCAAAACCCCTAAAAACATTCCAGATTTAAATGAAATTAGAAAACCGTAATCCAAATCAAACTAGCAAATGAAAAGCTAAAACTTACATTCAACAAAGAATCTTCACCTGAATTTCGCCGACATAGCTCGATCACTTTTTCCGATTTGTTTAAGAATGTGGGAATTTTTATTATGAAAAACGTGGTTTAACACTCTGTTCGTAAGTGTAGTTTTTGAAGTGTAAAAGAAAGGTTTGAGATGGTAATAAAAAAAATTGTGTTCCTGCAAATTTTTAGGCGAGGAGAAGAAAATAAATGATAGTAAATTACACTAAATTTATTCTCGTAATCTTCTTCTTAAATTGAGATGAAACAGAGTCAAGTTGATTTGAAATTCTTTTTTCTTACATTCTCCTATTTTCGTTCCAACTAAAGAACACAAAGACAAAAAATTATTTCTTATTCATCTCCTCTTTACTTTTCTCTTTTTTTCCTCTCCATATCTCTTATTTCCCTTTTATACACATAAACCGTTTAAGAGGGTGTTTGTTTCGGCTTATAAAACATAAGCCAATATATAAGCCTAAAACTTCTGGCTTATTTTAAGACTTAGGGTTTTTAATATAAGCTCTCAAGTCTCAAAATAAGCCAAAAAATTGAGGCTTATGAAATATATGCCAAATAATTTGATTTCGGTTTATATTTCATAAGCCCCAATTTGCTGGCTTATTTTGAGACTTATGAGCTTATATAAGTTTATCATAGCATAATAAACTTATCAAAGCCCACGAGTCTCAAAATAAGCTGAAAAATTAAGACTTGTGAAATATAAGCCCAAATGAGCTTATGTTTAATAAGCCGAAACTAACAACCCTATGTCCCCTAGAAATGTAAAATTTAGTTGGTTTTCATTTTTCCTGTTTAGACTATGCCACCCAAAAAAAGGAAGCCATCCATCCTTGACCATCATAGTCGACGATAAGAAAAATATAAAATTCCATATGTACCCTCCTACATATCAAAAACCACCACACCTATAGTAAAAAAAGGCCCAAATTAACCAGGGTTAACTTCGTAAATTCCACTCAACCAGTCCACACGTCTTGAAATTAATACTACTGTACGTCATAAATTAACATTAAGAACCCTAACCGAACCCAATTCATTAAATTTAGGGGGTTTTCAAATTTAACTTATTGGATTTTATATTGGTAAAGATTTTAGTCATGAGTACTGGTGATTATCTTAGTCTTCATCCTTCTGAACTTAAATTCCCATGTAAGTTCTTTTTTTTAATGATGTTTTATTTTCTTGATTTTTGTGTTGTTAAGTTGTGATTTATGCGTTTAAGTTGTTGGGTTGTTGTGGGATTTATGGTTAGTTGATTAAAAGGTGGTTTAAGATTTGTTTTATTGGTTTTTAGGGGTTTTTTGAGTAAAGATTGTGGCTTTTTTTTATAAAGATTAATTTATAGGTGAAAAAGGTGTGAGATTTATAATGGGTTTTGGTTTTTGTGAATTGGGTAGTTGTTGGATTTGAATCTAGTAGATCATTTTATAAGTTACTTGTGGCTTTTTGGGGAATTTTTTAAATTAGAATTTGGTTTTATTTGAATCAGTGAGTAGTGCTTGTAGAATAGCTTTTTAATGGTTCTGTTATAGTGTATTGCGAAAATGGTAAGATCAGTAATAAAAGGTGAAGTATTGGGTCTGTCCCGCGCGCAAGTAGTCTGATGGCTGACCGTCGTTGACACTTTACACATAGTGGAAGTTAGCTAGAACAATTCTCTCGTTGTTGCTAGGATGCAATTATTCGAAGTACTTTCTTTTTGTGAACTAGATCACCACCATACCACATCGTTATCAATGGGGTTATTGTGTTAGGAAACAGCTACTTATAATCTGTAATCACCACCAAACAGCCTAGTGGTAAGGTCCTTGGTTTTCTCACAAGAGGCCGAGGGTTCAAACCATGCTGAGTGTGTACATTTGGGGGTGGCTAGGGAAGGGTCGATAACGGTCTCGGGATTAACTCGGTGATGCCGCATACATCTGAGTCAAAAAGGCTCACCCTCCCCTGGGTAACCTGAACAGGGAAAACCTAATCCGTTTAAGTATCAGTTCAAATTTGTTCAAATTTACTGCTGTACAGATGGCTATGTATGTTTTATTGTTCTCTTTTTGACTTTGATTGGCGTTGAACATTGTTGATTATAAGTTAGGGGAAGAGTATGCAAGTTCATAATGCTTGCATTAGCTTCATCTCTTCTAGAAGACTACTTATTAGCACTTTGTAAGTTTGTATGTTTCTATGGCCGGTTTTGGGATTCTTTTTTTCATTTTTGTATTGTGACAGTTGAGGTGAAGAAGCAGAGCTCATGTTCCATGCAATTGACCAACAAGACTGATCAATATATTGCGTTCAAGGTAACGTATTGGCATTGAGTTTCTTTAGTGCCTTT
>BQNB010102886.1:0-24148 GCA_026074375.1 Tanacetum coccineum | reverse complement strand
TTTGGCATGTCAAGGGTTGTGATTTACTTGCATGTACTGTGTTTGACATGTCAAAGGTTGTGATTTACTTACATGTATTGTGTTTGGCATGTCAAGTATTGTTGATTAGGATCGGATGAGTACGCCTACTCAGTATTTGATTAGGATTAGATGAGTACGCCTACTCAGTATTTGATTGGATCGGAGGGGTATGCCTACCCAATATATGATTTTGTTGATTTGGCATGATGATTGGATTACATGTTAGCATAAGTTCATGATAGTTCATATTTTTCCTACCTTGCTTTTATTAATCACAGTAATTGATTGAAAGTTTGAATTGTGTGTCGTAAACCTATGACTCTCACCAACCTTTATGTTGATGTTTTTAAGCATCATTTTCAGGTGAGCCTCGTGAGGAAAGTGAAGTTAGGAAGATTGGCTAGTGAGACCGTAGGCTTGCATGTGGAGTTTCCCTAGTTTTCCTTTCG
The DNA here is from genome assembly GCA_026074375.1 of Tanacetum coccineum. Lineage (NCBI taxonomy): Eukaryota > Viridiplantae > Streptophyta > Magnoliopsida > Asterales > Asteraceae > Tanacetum > Tanacetum coccineum. The sequence continues at coordinate 23,678 of BQNB010102886.1, read as the reverse complement.
TGTTTGTTTTGAATTGCATCTATAATTGTTTTAGGCTTTGGATTATTTTGTTATGTCTTTATATTGGAGTGTCTCTTTTACCTCAATATAAGACTCCTTTTTTTCGTGTGTTTGGTATTGTCATGACACTTTGGTATTGTCATGACATTTGTGTCCATGTTCGTTTTGTTTAATAATTGTAATTTTCTTATTGTTGAATCATTTTTTGTGATGATACCCATGATGTTACGCCTCATGTTTCCGCCTTGGCGGGGTGTGACGGATTGGTATCAGAGCCATTGGTTATAGAGATGTAGATGGTTTGACCTAGACTATAACCTAAGAGTCCTTCATATAGCTGCATAATAGGATCTATGTGTTTAACTATTGATGTAGGTCATTGTGTGGTGTATATTTAAGATGTTTCAAGTTTTAAATTTATATTTTGCCGACTTAACCAAAAATGTCACTTTAACGGGCAGGTGTATTTGTACCGTCAGGTGGTAAGTTTGTGGTAAGTAGGGTTGTCGAAACCTTGAACGCGAGGTTAAATCTCTCAAATTTATTTATTTTTTGGTTATCTAATCTATGATAAATTGAATATAAGTCAAACCTTGCTAAAACCTATGTTGCGTTCTAAAACATATTCTAACAGGTAAAGGGGTTTTCTGCCTTAATGGTTGATGGTTAGATAAATTAATCAATGAGTTTTTGACACTTTGATATACATTCCCTTTGCAATGTACTAATTTCCAACCGTAAAAGGATTAGAAAATAACACAAGACTCGGCGAAATACAAAACTTTACACTTTTAAGCAACTAGAACTGTAAATTAAACTTAATCTGTAGGGTAGGTTTAAAAGGTGTAAGGGTGTAAGAAATAGTGAGTGGTTGTAAATTCTTTATATGGATTGGCTTACGGGTTGTTTAGTAGATCATCACTCTAAAGATGAGAGTGGAAAGGGGTTTAAACTGGAGGTTAACTAACCTATGTAGTTAGTTAATAAACAACATATAAAGGCGATTTAGGTGTAATACTAAAATTTACCAATTTAAACAAGTTACTCCAATTAAATCCATAATACTCATTACTGTGGTCTCGAGTGATATACCAAGCCAAGTTCTAGAGTCTACAACGTCACCGACACACTCATATTTTATGGAATTTAGGTAAACATTTAGAAATGGAAAGGCTGAATCCTCATAATATCTAACAAGGGTTATTGTGTGCGGGTTATGTAACATGTAATTTCAAAAAAGTATGCTTGAAAAAATTTTAAATTTGAGCATAATTTAAGCATTTTAGTATGAAAAATAGGACAATTAAACATTATTTAAATTTGAGCATTCCACCAACTTCGTCGATATTTCTTTCATGAGGTCTTGTATTTAATCATAGAAAAATATGTGCATTCTATCTTGGTTCTACGGTAATTTAAACTAAACTAAAACAAACTAAAATAACGAGTTCAGTCTGGTGGTTACAAACGTATCAGGTTGAAACGGAATACGCCGTATTCCAAAACTAACAATAATGTTTTTAAAGTGCATAAAAAAGTAAAGACTGCTAATGTCCAGATAATCAATATGCCGTATGGTATGGGGCGGATATGCCGTATTGATGTCTGGGAAGACAGACTCAATAAAATTAAATAACAATCCGGGTTTGTCTCTCGGGCAATTCTTATATTTTACTAACAAAGTCTTTACTGTTAGACTTGTCTTCAGCTTCACTTTCATTCCCATTCTCATGCTCGCGGAATGTGCCCGCATGTGAACACTTTCTTCCGTTTCTGTCGCATTTCAAATGTCAATAGGGTTATAGATTCAAAACTCCTTCTTGAAGCTTAAGCTTTTTGGTACGCTTGCGAAGATTCCATTCTTCTCATCTTTTCACTTACTGTAGTATTGAGGGAATTTATGGCATTGATCATTAGTGTGGTTGTTTTTTAACCTCGTATTTGATCGTTACCATTTGGTTAAGTTACTTATGACAAAATTTTTAAATGGTAATATTCCATCGAACAGTCTTGCCTTTTTAATTCGCCAACTTCTCTTAAGAAAGGTTTCGCAACAATAACATCGCCCATTTTCATAACGATTAAGCATCCATATCTTCCATAACTACATAAGTCAGTCACAAACAGAAAAGGTTTCAACAAATATAGGCACTTATTAAGGCTCCTTACAACTTTATCCTTTTGTACACCATCTTTTTTTACATTATTGTGTTTTGAAACTTTTTGGCACATCACATTGATCGTTACAAATAATTGTACGATAGATTTGACGTTGTGTAAATTCAAATCTATCATGCAGAAAACTTTAGGTTGTGGGGGCCTAGTCTATCGTTGTTTTCTATTCATGTCGCAATACAAATTAGGGTAATATCAATTCAGTATCATGTTCTCCATCCTTTAGTTCTAAATTCCTCAATTACCGCACTTCCTCAATGTGGGCATCAAATCATCTCCTTGTTTGCTCCTAAGCTCAAAATGGTTCATTTGATCCTTTAATTCAATTTACATCTTCAAGAAAGGGTCTAAGGATCTTATTTAACACAGAGTTTCTCCCGAAGTCTAGCTATCTAAGTCATGTTCATTCTTTCTCTCAAATTAGCATGTAGACCTCTTATTATTAAACTACTAGTAGGATACACACTTATGAAAACAAGCTTTTCTTCCCGACCCTTAAAGTAATCTTTCTTTTGTAAAAACAAATCAATCTTAGCTATGGTCGGTAGAAAAAATGGTCTTCGAGATCAAGGGCACTTTGTTATCTCGGTCATATCAAGAATTTTAAAGTCTACTGGGTAAAAGTAAATTTACCAATTCCTACTATACGTTCAGATATTCCTTTTTGGAAATATCACAGTTTTGTCTTCTAATTTCCAATGTCAAAACCTAGTGTGTGTATTAGCCCCTATCCTAAGGTTTAAGGTATGTCAATAGAGGCATTACAACTAAGTAGGCTTTTCTAAGTAATCAAGGGCATTGATCAAAAAACATATTAAGTTAGTAAGTTGAATGTGTCAAAATCTCCCTGGGTCTCTTTTCCCTTTCGGGGTATGTAGTCAATGATATGTGAGCTCCACAAGCTTCGGATATTTTAGGTTATAATTCACGTCTTCTTTCTTCACAGTTATGATTATCAAACGAACTTGGAAAAGAAAAGTCGTTTATCTTGACGTGTAAAACAATGTTTGTTCTGTATTGTTGGATAAGGCGTATTGGGAGGAACACCTAATAAGGCGTTTCATTCGAGCTTGCATCAGCTTCTATAATGGTTGTATGACCTTGATTGGTCTCCTCGGGTTTTTGTTTTAGTTTAGCTTGGTAGGCTTCCAAATCCTCTTTCTTGTAGTACTTTGCTCATTTTCCCGATTTGAATTTATAAAGTTTTAATTGATGCTCATTGGTTTCTTATGGCAGCATTTGTCACAGCTCGGATTTCTTTAATCAAATTGGAATTTTATCGTGTGTCACTTGTTGCATTATCATGAATTTGTCAGGATATCTTCCCATTGATTGACTTCGTTCCGGTATGAAGGATTTGCGTGTTCCTTTGATAAATCCTTGGTGCATGCTGCTCTTTATCCCCCTCTTGAAAAGGTCCACCAATTGCGTTGTAGAAAGCTTCTTCATGAGTTTTTTCTATTCCTCTTTTAGTGGGTATACCGTTGGTGTAATGGGGTCCTTTGCATTGTTCACATCCTACTTGAGGAGCATAAACTTTTTCGTTTACCTTTTGATATCTCTTTCAAGATTGTTCAGTTGTGCTGTATTGCTGCTAATCCATCAGAAGTTTCTGTTACTTGCTGACTTTGATGTTCCATGTGCAATTTTTGAGAGTTTTCAGCCATTTCTTAGCATGGCTATTTTTGCGCTCAGCCGGCAGTTTTTACATGGTATTGGTCACCTTTTGATACAAGATTTTGATACGAGTTGGAATCATCGATCCATTATAGTAACAAGTCTTACTATTGCATCTTCGTTTAAATTGAGTTGGGGACATTCATCAATAAGACTCTTTAAATCCGTTCTAGGCTTGTGATAGAGGTTTTAGTCAAGCTCCTTGTTGAAAGTTGTTTAATTTCATCTATTTTCTTTGTTTAGTACAAGCAAGGTGGGACACTATTTTTCTTAGATTATTAATCTTAGATCCCTTCCCAGGTTGTAACTCGAACAGGTTGGTTTGTTTCTTAGCATACGTACTTTGCCGGCTCCGGTTTAGGGAAATGGGGCAAGGCTCTAAGTATCATTGGATCTATAGTAATACTTAGGAATGTGAAACAATGGACGATTCTCAAGAACTCCCCTTCTCAATGTGTCTCGTTTGCATATTCATGATCCAAACCGCTGAAGGGGTTAGTTCGTAGTTCCTTAAGAAAATTGTCCCTTTAGATTTAAAGTTATCGCCTTGTCTTTAAGTTTGGGGCTAGCAACTCCGATCAATAGTTAGCTCGGGTCTTGCTCATTATCTACTCCAAAGTTTTTGCCATTGTTTCGCAACTTCTTCCTCTGATTTCTTTTGGGTCAGAAAGTAAATTGTGAAATCAGGGCAATCTTATTTCGTCAAGACTTAGTGTCTTGAAGTGTCTCTAGATGATCGGAAATTCTCGTCAGGTTCTTTGTAAGGTTGTGAATAGTTTGTCTAGCTGAACTCCTTGTAAGCACCTACCTGAAACAATGGGTATAAACAATCAGTAGGAATGGGTCTTTTAGGATAGAAAAAATATTCTTGTACGGAATTAGATGTGAAAACTTACGGTTCTGCTTTCTGTTACAGATGATCGATACGCCGTATACATGGAAGTGGATTACGCCATATTTATCAGTTGAATCAGTATACGCGGTATTTGTACAGAAGGTTGGTTACACCATATCCGATAGAAGTGGGATACCCGTTTATTCAGTATCGACCAGAACAGTGTATAATTATGCTGCCATAACAATCAAAACAAAATATACAAGTAAAACAATAAACTAACAAATATTCAAAATTTCAGAATATACAAGAATTTCAATTATCTAATCTAAACACTTACTCCTAAAGGTTCGATCTAATCTAATGTTAAAAACCAAAAACATAAATAAAAAATCAAGATTACATTTTCATTCCGGCAATCTAGGTGCCAAAAAAACTTGTAGTGGGTCGTTGTGTGGTGTATATTTAAGGATGTTTCAAGTGTTTTAATTTTATTTTGCCGACCTTAACAACAAAGCCACTTTACGGGCAGTTTAGTTGTACTAGTCAGTGGTAGGTTCTCATGGTAGTAGGCGTTGTCAAAACACTTGAAGCGAGGTTATATCTCTCAATTTATTTTATTTTTGGTTCATTATCTATGTTAATATCTAATCTAAGTCAAAACCTATGCAATCTATTTTTAGTTATAAACCTATTTCTATTTAGGTTAAAGCGGGTTTTCTGCCTGAGAGACTGGCACAGGTTGGTCGGTGATAACAGTCAATTCAAGGCCTCTTTAACCCTGCAAGCTAATTAAACAGAATATAAAAGATGTGGTTCCAAGCCTTATATAAAGAAAAACTGGATTAACCATTATTAAATCTAATTAAATCGTATGGTTTTTTTTTAGTGCCAATGATTTCTCTATCTCGAGGGTGGCATGTTTTAAAGGTCTTTCCAGGGGTAAGTATTACAAATATTTTAGTTTTGTATTTTTAAAGTCTTACGATCTTGTTAGTTTTCCTTTGAAAGCTGGGAAAAGTTGACTTCTATTGGCATATTTGCGTTAAAAAACGTTTCGATTTTAACCAGAAATTTTTGTTGGGATCAAAAGACTTCTTGATGATCTTGGAAGTTAAATACTGCTAAGTTAGTGCTTGGCTGGGTTAAAAGTAAATGTTGCTGCTTTAAAATGCTGAAAGATTAAACTGCCTAGAAGAGTTTCTAATGTCAAAATGATAATGATGAGGAATTCTTATAAGATTTACTTACGGGCATAAGTATGATTCTAGAAGATCACGATAGATGAGACGGAGATAGAGCTATGAGGGTTAGAAGAGATGATATAGGTGGAGAGTTAGATGGTGATAAGTTATTTTATAGAGAGTAGACGAACGAGGGATAGAGAAGGAGAAGAAGTGGAATGGATTTGACCAAGAGAGGCGATAGGAAGAGAGGAAGATGAGATGAGGAGAGAGAGTTAGTAGTTGAACGAGAGACGATAGATATCTAGATGAGGGGAGTTGAGTGATGAGAGAGAGAGAAGGGGGGAGATATAAGAAGGATAGATATTTTTTGTATAAAAGATACGTATAAGTTAATTTGTTTAGAAGATCTGATAACTTAGAAAAATATTTGTAATCCTTTTAGGATCTTTTGATGTATAAATTGAGATATAGGGTATAGAGTACATGTACCAAATTCACACACATTCATACGTTTTGATATATAGCTTCAAGTTTGTAAACCCTAGTACTACACATAGTACTCGTATTATTGATAATAATCTTGGATCTTAAGTTGGGATCAATAAGTGGTATCAGAGCTTGTGTTCTAAAACTTTGTTCTAGAAGAAACTAAAAAGAATGTACTCTTTACTAAAAAGAAGAGTTGGATCTAGAAACTGCAACAAACAATATACTGCAAAGTTGCTTACTTCTCAACAAGGTGATATGATCTGTGGGTGGCTAAGATTGAGCAATTATTTTAAGGACAGACTATGCTTCTATGAAATGTAATAGAGAATGGAATCATTCAACCAGTAGCTCAAACAACAACAAATGCTGATGGTACCTCAACTTCACTAATACCAGGTCCTGTAACTACTGAAGAAAAGGTTCAAAAAGGAAGATGATCTTGTGAGGACAAGAAGTTGTTTTTAATGGGCACTTTCCTAATGAAAATCTAATGACATTTAATCGTAGTACAGGATGCTATGACTTTGTTTGGTGCTATACATAATAATATTTGGTAGTACTGAAGCCCAAGAAGGCTCAAAAGACTTTTGAAGCAAATGTATAAGAAGTTTAGTTCATCCAAGCACATGTCTTGACTATTTTTAAAGGTCTTCAGAAGATTGTTAAGTCAGCTGGTATTCCTGGTGAAAAATAATTTCACAAGAATATCTCAATTTGAAGTTTGGAAGTCTTCCTTATGAGTGGAATACTCATGTTGTGGTTTGGAAGAAATAAAACTGATCTAACACAATGAGCTTTGATGATACTCAACAAACCCAATTTTCTTAGATTTTGTTGAACAAGAGGGTTTTTTTTAAAAATTGGAAATGCAAACCTTCAAGATATTCATAAAAGTCTTCCTCCTTTCCTACACATTTCAATAGATAGCCATCATAGTTTCTTAATAGGGTACTTTATTTTTGTTGTCATCCACTAGCGTACTAATGACTTAATTATTTCGCTTTTTACTGGAGTCTTAGTACTTTGAGCTAACACTCAAAGTTAACCTTGATTGACTTCGGCTAGGGGGATTTGGGTGGTTGCGCTAGGGGCTTGGGTGTGGGCTAAGCACTAAAGTTAGCACTGTCAGTACTAAGTTTTGGTTCTGCTAACCTTAAGTGATGACCATATTTATGCATTTTTAGCCATGTAACCTAAAGGGTCTCATTGTATTGAGTGACCTTGAACAAATCTAATGAAACGAGGACATAGAATGTGATGGATCTTGATAGTGGGCAGGTAGTTAGCATTGCTGAGCATGAGGACAAGAAGGGTTTTCCAAAAAACTGGTTTAGAAAGATCACTATCAATGGGAGTGACACAACTGGATATGACAAGTCTAAGGTGGAGTGTTTCAATTGCCATAAGATGGGACACTTTGTAAGGGAATGCAGAGGACCTAGGAACCAAGATAACAGAAATAGGAATCAAGACAGCTCTAGAAGGACTGTAAATGTAGAAGAAACTTCTTCCAATGCCATCGGTGGGATATTGATGGAGGCTGGTTTTTGGAATGGAGCTATATGGGCAGTTGATGAAGTTCCTACAAAATGGCTTTTACTGGGGCTTTTTCAGACTCTGAGGTACATAATGACAAACACTTGTTCAAAAACCTGTCTAAAAAGCTTTGAAACTCTTAAAACTCAACTTTATAATTTAAGAATAGAGTTTAACAAATCTGAGTTTAATTTAGCTACTTATAAAAGAGGGTTAGCATTGTAGAAGAGCAACTGTCTTTTTACAAAAAGAATAGGTTATTTTTTGAGTGAGCAACTTGCTCGTTCTTATTAAAAGAGAATTTTTCATATAAATGATCTCAAAACTTTGGTAGTGGCTTAAAAGTGAGTTAGAAAAGCTTTAAGTCAAATAAGAAAGAAAGCAATTTCAACTTAAATTGAAAATTCTTGATTATGCTTTAAGAGTCAGACAAATTTAATAAGGAGTCAGATACATGGTCAAAAGTAGACAAGGGTGATGTGGCGTCTTTCTAAGCTATTAATGCTGTTCCACCTCCCCTAAAGGTTTATTTTACCCCAAATCTGATTTGTCATACTATGGTCTAGAGGGGTTCCTAAAAGCCTGAGTTTGAAGGTATGGACCTAAGTTTCTGTAAGAGTGTTGGTGAAGATATTTCTAATGTGGTTAAGGATCTTTTGATGCCTATTGATTGAGGAGTTGGTGTTAGATGATAAGTTAGAAAAGAAAACTAATTTTCCTACTGTTGCTAAGATGGAATTTGTTAGACCTAAAACAATAGGAAAAACCAGTTAGGAATCCAGTTAAAATTATGTGGAAAATGTATAGGTCACAAAGTTCCTAGGGGAATCAAAGAAAAACTGTATTAATCAGAAAGTCCCAACAGCTAGAGTAATTTTGTTATGTTATTAATAAAGCTAGTTATATCTGTAGAAGTTTTTGGACCATGAGCAGGCAACTGCAATTACCATCAAAAGGAAAGGGTGGTATCTAGGAATAATTATACAAGGGTGAATTATAATTATTCTGCTAAAAAGGCTCATCCTAGTGCTCACAGGAACATCTTCCACAGCAGATTTAATGAAAACAGGCATAGAGCACTTATTACTGCTAGGGCCTTTGTTTATTATGCTCATCCCAAAACTATAAGTTTATTGTGCAGAAAATGTCACATTTTTCTATGATCAATACTAATCAAATGTAAAGAGGCCCCCTATCAAATAAGAAACACATTTACTAACAAAAATTTTAGCCCAAAAAGTTAATCTGCTAAAGGAAATTTTAATTACTGTTAGGCAAGCAGTTAATATGCATATGGCCCAAATTTAGATGAAGACAGTAGTTAATGCTGTGAGGGAAAATTAGGTTAATGCTGTTAAGGCCTCAGCATGTTGGGTTTGGAGACCTACCAAACTTAATAGTGCATCAATTACTTTGAAGAAACATAATTATGTTGATGCACGAGGTAGATCCAAGTCAGTAATGGCTTGGGTCCCCAAGGAAAACTAATTTCCTTATGTTATGTGCAGGTCTTCACAAAATAGAGATCAATGCCTATGTTGACAGTGGATTGCTAACGGGTAATCTGACTGGGAACATGTTCTATCTCTCAGACTTCAAAGAATTCGATGGATGATATGTTACCTTTGGAGGAGGAGCAAAATAAGGGAAAATTACTGATAAAGGAACTCTTAAAACTGGTAAGCTTGATTTTGAGGATGTGTACTTTGCCAAGGAATTACAGTTTAACTTTTTAGGTTTCACATATGTGTAACAAAAAGAACTTGTTCTTTTTACTAACACTGGTTGTTTTGTTCTGTCTCCTAATTTAAGTTGCTGAGGAACATAAGGTTTTACTTAAAGTCCTAGAAGAACAATATGTATAGTGTTGTATGAAGAATATTGTTCTTAAATAGTGTTTAAACTTGTTTGTTGCAACGGCCAACTTGGATGAATCAATGTATGGATAGGAGGTAGGTCATGTTATTTTAAAACTATTAATAAACTTGTTAGGAACTAATCATTTTGAGAGAGTTTTTCCTACAAAAGACATTTTGAAATGACCCACATAACTTGTGTTGCTTGCCTTAAGGAACTGCATCACAAAGCATCTTGTAAGTCCAAGATTTAGAACTCTATATCCTAGCTTTCTTAATGTTGACGTATAGACTCTGTTTGGTCCAACTTTTGTGAGCAAACTTAGATGGAATATAGAAATATTGTTTAAGTCTGTCATGATGATTTTATTAGAGATTTACTTAGGGTTTCTTTTTTTGCATCTAAGGCTGAGACTGTGGGCATTCTTAAGAACTGTTATAACTGTGATAGAAAATCTAGTTGTTAGAAATTAAGATTATAGATGTTGAAAATGGAACAGAGTTTAAGAATAGAGTTATGAGTGAGTTTTGTAAACAGAAAGGCATTAAGAGGGAATTTAGTATAGCTAGAACTCCTCAGCAAAATGGTGTTGATGAGAGGAGAAATAGAACACTAATTAAGGCTAGTAGAACCATGTTAGTTGACTCTATGTTACCTACTACATTTTGGGCTGAAGCAGTTAATATGTCTGCTAGTGCAGAGAATTGGGTATATAGTAAAGCCTCATAACCAAAGAACTTATGAACTGTTTAGGGTTTTAGTAACACAATGCTCTTATGCTTCACTGAGACAATTTAGGTGTCATGTTACATTCATTAATTACTTAGAACTATTTACGGCAAGTTTGATGAAAGTTAGATGAAGGATTCTTTTTGTTGGATACTCATTAAATAGTAAGGCTTTTAGGGTATACAACATTAGAACCAGGAAAGTAAAAGAAAGTTTGCATATTAGGTTCTTAGAGGATAAGCTATATTGCATGTGGTTGGTCTAAAAAAAACAAAAAATAAAAAAAAAAAAAAAAAAAAAAAAAAAGTGGTGTTTGATATGCATGTTCTAACAAAAATTCATGAATTATATGAAAGTTGTTTGCAGTACAAACTTCATGATTTTGCAGGTACATAAGAAAGTATTGGTGCAGGTCATTCAAGCAAGGAGACAGGATCTAGCGAAGACTACATTTTGATGCCACTATGGAAAGATGGTTCACTATTTGATTCTTCTTTAAAGAATGCTAGTAATGATGAACCACAACCTTCTAGTGATGCTAGAAAGAAGGATGATGATGGTGTATGTAAAGAAAGTAGAATTACTAATCAAGAGAAATTTGAAAACAGTACTCAAGGTGTTAATACTGTTGGGCCAAGTATTAATACTGTATCAGAAATGTTTTCTTTGGGAGATAATGCTACATCATACATGCTGATTTCTTTGGTGATGAAAAGCTGACAGGAATGGCAACAATTACTACCACATATTAGTTCCTTCTACTCAAGTACAAGATCCATAAAGATCATTCATTGATATGTGATTGGTGATAGTACAGTAGGTGTATCCTGACAAGGAGAATGACAAAGACTACAAATGAACAGGGGTTATTAGTACTGTTTATGAAGGGAAATCTCATGAAGACCTTCATACTTGTCTGTTTGCTTGTTTCCTATCTCAGGAAGAGCCCAAAAAGGTAATCCAAGCACTAAAAGATCCAAGCTGGATAGAAAGCTATGCAAGAAGAGCTTCGCAGTTCAACGTTACAACAGGTTTGACATTGGTGATTTACACCTGGCAATAGGAAGCCTATTGGCACTAATAATGGGTGTACAGAAGAAACAAAAAAGATGAAAGGGTATTATGATTGGTTAGAAACAAGGCAAGGCTGGTTGCACAGGGTTACACTTAAGAAGAGGGAATAGATTATGATGAGGTTTTTTCTCCAATTGCTAGGATTGAAGCAATTAGGTTGTTCTTAACATTTGCCTCATTCAAAGACTTTGTAGTATATCAGATGGATGTGAAGAGTGCATTTCTGTATGGCAAGGTTGAAGAGGAAGTTTATGTCTGTCAACCTCCAGGGTTTGAACGATCCAGGTTCCCTAACATTGTTATATAAGGTTAGTAAAAGGCATTATATGGTTTACATCCAAGCATCCTAGCGCTTGGTATGAGACTTTATCTACCTATATAAAAAATAAAAAAAAAAATGGTTAAATAGATTTCAGAAGAGGTCAGATAGATAAGACTTTGTTCACTTAAAGAGTCAAGGTGATATTATACTGTTCAAGATATGTGATGATATCATTTTGGATTTACTAAAGAAGTTGGCACTAAGTTTGAGAATTGATGCACAAGAAAGGTCTAGATGAGTTCTATGGGTGAGCTTACTTTATTCTTTAGGACTGTAAGTGACACAGAAAGATGATGGAATTTTTATCAGTCAAGACAAGTATGTGGTTAATAATTTTGAAGGAGGTTTAGTTTTCTCAGCTATGAGACAACAAGTACACCCTATGGAGACTTCAAAAGCCATTGCTCAAGGTTGCATAAGCTGAAGATGTTGTAGTTCATTATATAGATCAATGATTGGACCTATTGATGTAATTAAACATCCTTAAGGCTGATATAATGTTTGCTGTATATGATTGTGTAAGATTCCATGTAAACCCTATGGTTCACATCTTTATGCTATTGTGAAAGAATTCTTTAGATATTTTGAAAGGTTACCCCTAAATATAGGCCTTTGGTATCATAGGGATTCACATTTGATTTGGAAGCTTATTCTGATAGTGACTATGTGGTGCGAGGTTTCGGAAGGAAATCCACAACAGGAAGGGTGTCAATTTCTTAGAAGCAGATTGATTTTAATGGCTATTGCAAAGAATTAAAATGTAGTTGCCAACTCTATACTGAGCAGAATATGTGGTTGATGCTTGTTTTATTTCTTTTTATTTTATCTTTAATTTTTTTACTGTTTTTTGTTTATACGTTGCGTTTTTGTTTTTCTTTGTTTGCTTTTCTATATTAGTCTTTTCGCTTTTTGCTGCGGACAAGTACTTTGGATTCAAAATCAAATGCTGGATTATGGATACAATTTCATGAATACTAAGATTTTCATTGACAATGAAAGCACCATCTGCATAGTTAAGAATCCAGTATTTCACTCAAAGACTAAGTACATTGAGATTAGGCATCACTTTATCAGAGATTCCAATGAGAAAAGCTTATCCAGATGATAAAGATTCACACAGATCAGAATCTTGCAGATTTACTCACAAAAGCATTTGATGTTGGCAGATTTCAATATCTGATTGCAAGTATAGGAATGCTTAACCTCTGAATTATTGATTAAGGGGAGGTTAATTGTGTTTATATACAGCGAATTATGCACAAATGATGTTTGAAATGGAATGGAATAGCATCTAATGATAAAATTAAAGTTAGTGTTGTTTGACTAACTTTCTACTAGTAAGTATAATTAGTGCTGCTAGTTATACTTAATACTGCTATGTTAATGCTGTTAGTTATACTAACTACTGTTTGTTATAATTAATATTGTAAGAAATGATGAAGAAAAATAGATAAGTTGACAAAAAGAAAGAGAAATGTGTAAAAAATAAAAAACAGATAGAGTGAATGTTGAGCAAAAAGAATGCGAGAAAGTATTGAGCTGAAAAATAGAAAGAGAGATGTGTAAAAATAAAAAATAGAAAGAGTGACTTTGCGTGTGCTAAAGAAATGAGGAAAAAAATGATGAGAATGAAAAAACTGGTAAGAGAGATTGTTGTGACATAAATCACAGGATAGAGTTGAATTGGTGAGCTAAAATAAATTAGAGAATCGATGAGAATGAAAAACAAAAAGAGAGATGTGTGACATAAAAACAGACAGAGTGATTCAGTGAGAGGAAAAAGAATTGAGAGATATAAGTGAGATATAAAACAGTAAAAAGATCTTGTGAGAATCAAAAATTGATGATGGAAATGCTTTTTGGAATGAAATTGGAGTTAATACTGGTGACTCAATTAATGCTGCTAGGCATATACTTACTACTACCAGTGTTAGTTAATGTTGTTAGGCATACACTTACTACTGCCAGTGTTAGTTAATGCTGTTAGGCATAAAACTTAAATTCTGTGGTTAAGTTTAATGATGTCAGGTCATTTACTTCACTATGATATAGTCTTAGGTTAATGTTGCAGGTTAAGTTATAATGCTGTTGAGGGTATTTCTAAAATACTTGTCGATTAAGGGTTTCAATCACTCATTCGATCAATTTTACACTTTGATATACTCTTTAATCATAAACCCTAACTCAATTTTATCATTCATCATCAAAACCCAACACAATGTTGAACCTAAAGTTTGTCAAAACTCACAATTTGGTTGCATTTTTAGAGAAACCCAAAGAACGTGATAGGTTTGAAGGAATTATTGACTTTTTGAATGAAAGTTCTATTAGGATTATAGCGCTAATGGTGAATCCCACATCTATTTCTTCATGAATTCATTAAGAAGTTCTGGGTATGCTAAGGCAAAAACTATCAATGGGGGAAGTGATGATAAGCCCTAGTAGATGGTAGAAGAGGCGAGTCGTTAGTGAGATGAGTGGTTGTAGATGAGTAATTCAATTAAAAGTGTTGATATGTCTACCAATGCATTACCATTTTTGCGAAATGGAAAGAATAGGGTATGAAAATCTTACACAAAAGCTTACATTATATAAAAGGATTTCTTTTCACTCATTGGAAATTTTCTTATCCATTCAATATCTTCATGCCTTAGTGCTAAGACTACTACTTGGAACGAATTGAGTAGCACTATGGCCTCAACTATCATTTGTCTTGCCAGAAACTAAAAATTTAACTTTTCCAAGTACATTTTTGGAGGGTGGGGTTGAATTTCTAATGTATCTAAGGTTTGTGCAAATATTCTGGAAAAAACAAGTTGAAGGATTGACCAAACATAAAGAATTATGTTCACCTTCTCGCACTGAGAATGGTCTTTACATGATTTGAAGAGAAATGGAAAGGTTTTTTTTGGAGGAGTTACCCCTTAATTTCAAACTATGAATTGGTACAAGCTCCTGAAAGAATTAGGTTGTTCGGGTTCAGGAAATTTCCAAACTGATCCTCAAAACACAACCCTACTATTCAATTCAACCTCATCATCACAACCTTAAAGAAGTAAAATCTTAGGAAGTCAGAAACAGAACACTGAGGTTTCTACAACATGAGTTGCATCCTACATAACTATGGCAGATGAGATGAAAATTGGTGGAAAGTGTAACTTAACATTCTTATGATCAACTACTTAATGGTGAGGATAGACTGAAAGTAAATGAATTGTTGGAACTTTGTACAAAACTGTCTAAAAGAGTTCTTAACTTGGAGAACACAAAGACCTCTCAAGCTGCAGAGATTACTAAATTAAAGAAGAGGGTCAAGAAGCTAGAGAGGAGGAATAAGTCAAGAACTCCAGAGCTTAAAAGGTTAAGGAAGGTAGGTAGAACTGCCATAATAGAATCCTCTAAAGATGAAGGTTTGGGTGCTCAGGAGGATGCATCCAAACAGGGGAGAAAAATTGTTGATCTTGATGCTGATGCAGAAGTTACTTTGGTAATGAGGCTTAGGGGAGGATTGTTGATGAGGCTTCGGGGAGGATTGTTGATAAGGCTTAGGGGAAGATTGATGATAACTTAATGTTTGATACAGGAGTTTTTGATGAGCAAGAAGTTGAAATTAAAAAGGCAGTTAGTACTGCTGAAGTTACTACTAGCAGTGCAACAACAACAACTGTTGATGAGTTGACTCTGGCTCAGACCTTAATAAAGATCAAAGCAAGCTCAATCACGGCTATTCACAACTGCTGTGCTTTACATTTACAACTGTCTGTTTACAAGACCCAAAGCTAGAGGAGTTGTAGTTTAAGAGCCAAGTGAATTTAGAACAACAACATCATCTTCACAAACATCACAACTTCCACAGATTAAAGACAAAGGCAAGGCAAAAATGATAGAACCTGAGAAGCCTTTGAAAAGGAAAGATCAAATTTTGGTGGATGAAGAAATTGCTCAAAGACTTCAAGAAGAATTGCAAGATAAATTAGAAGAAGAGGAAAGGCTGGCAAGAAAAAAAAAAGAAGAGGATAACTTAATTTCATGGGATAATACTCAAGCTATGATGAAGGCAGATTATGAGTTAGCTTAGAGACTACAAGCAGAAGAACAAGGAGGGTTGACCATTGAAGAAAGATCAAAACTGTTTGTAGAGCTCATGGATAAAAGGAAGAAGCACTTTGCAAAGCTTAGAGCTGAAGAGATCAGAAGAAAACCACCAACCAAAGTCCAAAAGAGGAATCAAATGTGTACTTATTTGAAAAATATGGCTAATTACAAGCATAGTCAGTTAAAGAACAATAGTTTAGAAAATTCAGATGTCTATTTAGATTAATTCTTTAAAGTGGGTAGATTTCATTTGTTCCTATAGATATAGAAGTTGTAGAAGGAAGTAAAAGCCAGGCAGAAGGAAATAAGAAGAGAACAAGAGAAGAACTTGAGTCTGATAAATCAAAGAAGCAAAAGATAGATGAGAATGTAGAAGCTGAAGTAGATGATGAAGCAGAAATGAAAAAGCTTATGGAGATAGTTCCTGATGAAGAAATAGCAGTTAATGCTATACCACTAGCCACTAAGTCTCCAATCATTATTGACTGGAAAATCATCAAAGAAGGAAAGATGGGATACTTTTAAATCATCAAAGCTGATGGTAGTTCAAGGAGGTACTCATCAATGATAGGATGCTTCAGAACATTGACAGAGAAGACCTGGAAACACTCTAGAAGTTGGTTAAAGCTAAACATGGGAATACAAGGCCAGAGGAGGCATATGAAAGAGTGTTATGGGGTGATCTGAAGGTGATGTTTAAACCTGTAGAAAGTAAAGTATGGAGAAATATACAAGGATACAATGTGACAGTTTGGAAGCTATTTTCTTCAAGTGGAGTACATTTTGTGAGATTTCAGATTCTGTATATCTTTATGCTGGTAGAGAAAAAGTATCCACTCACACCTGCAACAATTACAAAAAGGCTCAACAAGAAGCTTCAAACTGACCATTGGAATGAGATGTGCTATCAACTTCTGAAACTCATGACAAAACAATGCAAGAATCCTGGAAGTGTTTGAATGCATCCTCCTGGTAATGGTGAAGACTTTTAATGAAGAAACTTGAGATTCAAAAGAAGAATATCAAGTTATAGGGGAGGTTGTTGGGATTAAAAGCTTCTTGATGCTGTTTGGAAGTAACTGCTGCTAAGGTTAGAGTTACTACTGCTAGTATATTAATAACTACTGCTTATGGGAAGTTAAGATTCTTAGAGACTTAGAAGAAATATACTAAGTAGTTATACTATGCTAGTATTATATGTTATTACTGTTAGTGGTAAACTTAATTAATGCTAGTACTGCTTGAGTTAAGTTACAAACTATTAAGATAAAGTTAGAGCTGCTTAGGTGTAACTTTAGTACTCTAATGAAGATTGAATGAAAAAATTCTTAAGTAGTTTACTATGTTGTACACATTTGTGCTGCTGGAATAAATGTATAAAAGTATTGCTGTTGCTTACAACTCGTTGAAAAATTGCAATGCTTAGATAGAGTTTCTAATGTCAGAAGAATAAGATGAAGATTGCTTTTCAAAGATTAATTAGGGATAGGTATGAGATATTTTTGTAAAGATAAGTTATAAAAAAAGTTATTTGTTTTGGAAGATAATGATAACTTAGGAAAAGATTGTAAGCCTGTGACACATGTTAGGACTCCTTGGTGTATAAAAGGAGGTCCTAAGTATGAGTTAAATGTACCAATTCACACATATTCATACATTTTTATATATAGCTTCAAGGTTGTAACCCTAGTACTACAAAGAGTACTCGTATTAATGATAATATTTATATTGAGATTTTTAGTGATATCATTGTTTATTAGTTTATTGTTTCATTTAATTTCTTCTAAGGATAATGAGTAGATTTCGCATACTCTTTTTGTATTCACTAAGGTTATACCATAGTTGTTTTGGTTTTATTCAAGTAACTTCACCTTTACAAAGCTTAAGGATAGATCTTATGTTTGGGATTAACAAAAGAAGCCTTCCTTCCCCGAATTGGAAAGTTGTGGGTTGTATAGTTGTGAATATACCGGGTTCGCCGGAGGGATTAGAATAAGACATAGCGACCTTGACTTAAGGTTGGTTTAGTGGTCTTACCCCTTGACGTAGATACGACTTAAAGTGGTATCTAAGGGCGGAAAAGAAAAGATTGGTGATTCTAGCCGAATGGAGACTTTCTTTCCCATCTGGTGAAACACAATCAAAGTAGCCGATGCCTTAAGTTGAACGGTATTAAACTAGGAATGAGTGTAATTGTCTCGACTTGATTAGTTAAGTCGTCTAAGATTTTATGGTTGGTTTGCTAGGGCTTCAGAGTGGGTGAGCGTGATTGTTTTGCTAAGGGCAGTGATTATGTGCAAAGCGTAGGTAAAGTGCCTAAGTTAAAGCTAGGCGGAAATGTAATTCATCGTAAAATGACGAAGAGTTATCCGTGAATGGTAATTATGTGATTGGGTGTTTTGTGATTGTATGTGATAGAAATTACTTTAATTACGTTCGATGGGGTCATGAGTACTCCGAAATTGTATTCGCAACCGGTGGTGCATTGTTAAATGAGACCGGGAGGGCGACGTATATGTGGTGTTGGTTAATGACGTATATTTTGGTTTTGGATTAGCGACGTGTATTTTGTTTTGGTTGGCGAAATGAGCCTTGTTTCGTTAAAATGATCGCCAAATTTAGTCGGATCGATCTTTCGTTTTGAGTTTTCTTTTAAAGAGCGACATAGTGAACCGTAACGGATAATTCTGTGGCGTATTTTGCCTCTTTTGATGAGAGCGATTGTGAATGAGTTCTATTTTGTTGTCGAATTACTAGTTGTTTGTTGACTCTCATCGGAAAGATATGGTCAAAGCGAGTAAAGTGTCATGTATTCGACAAGTGCATGATAAAATCCGTTGCTGGTGACGAAGAACCTGTTTTACAGCGAGCGAAGTTAAGATGAGTAAGAAAGGACGAGAACCGAGACGACGCTCCCTTTAAGGTGGGTGGAATGTAACAACCCGAGTTTTACGACGCGTATGACGATCGCGGATTCGACGTCATAATTATTATTTTACGAGTTCGTATGATTTAACGTCGACATTTAAAATTTTATTGTCGTAGATAATTATTTTCATATTTTATTACGAATGATTTGGAAAAAAAATACAATTATTTTTATTTTAGCAGACTCGAACCGATAGTTCAACGTTTGTCCGCGGACCGTTATGACGTTTTTTTTATGCATCGCTAGAAAATACGATGCGTCTCGTTATTATTTTTATGATCGTAAATTATATTTTTCAGAAGTCCGTTGTCCTTGTTCCTCGACCTTGGCAAAAAAAACTCGCGTTTTAGTATATCAAGCCATATTTGCATTTAAAGGTTAAAGTATACTTTCATTTAAATGGGTTGCAAAAAGGAACTTTCATGTATTAAAATGGTTGCCAAATTTTTTATGCATTCTCCCTTAGCCTCACTATAGCCGACGGCTATAGCCTCCAAGACACACAAAACAAACAATTTTTAGTCCGTGAATGAGTTATTGATTACATGAGTTTAACTTCCAGGGGTGTCAAACTCTTACACACACAAAGAATAAACACATTAGTGTAAATCATTGTCACTCTCTTGCTCTCTTCCTCTTGCTCGGCCGAAAACACACACGCATACATAAACCATAAAAATCAAAGACTTTGATCTTGAAAACCCTCCTCTTATTATTAAAAAAATGATATAGATCAAGCTAGAACCAAAGTGGAAGTGATTTTCCCTCTCCTCTTCTTTTGGGTTCGGACGAGCAACCAACACAAACACCCTTGGTGTTTTAATTTTTCCAACAATCAACTATTATTTAGAAAAGATAATCACTTTGTTCCTAAAATTCATTGTCCTCTATTGACTTTTTAGTCTTTTTTTTTCTAATTGGACTTAAATATTTTTGTTTTTGTTATATAATACTTGATGAAAAATCATAGTTACGAAAAATACATTTAAAAACCATATCATTCATATACTTTTCATCAAGTATATATAACACAAACACAAATATTTAAGGTCAAAGTTAGAAGAAAAAAACTTGAAAAGTCAATAGAAGACAATAATTTTGGGACGAAGGGAGTAACAAAATGATCATCCATGGTGAAAAATAATACATGCATAAGGGTTTATGCATGTTTGGGTTTTAACTAGATTCTTTGGATTTTGTTGAAGAAAAATGGATTAATACAAGATTAGGAGTATAAGGTTTAGTGGGAGGAGTATATAAAAGATTGGTAAAAGTTTTGATTTGAAAAACTCAAGGTTTTGGGTCCGGTTTGGGGTTCAAACCACGACAAGAACACAAAAGGGGGTGTTTTGATTCTTATTCAAGTATTGATTCACAAAGAGTTGGGTTTTGATTGGTATTGATTTAGTTTTGGTATTGGTTTGATTTGGCTTCGGGTTTGGTTCGATTTGGGTATCCGAGGTCACGGGTAAGGAACAAAGGAACGAGACGAAAGTTATTTGAGTCTGATCTTGCTTTATATAGCATTGTAAGTATTCTATTTACTAGTAATATGTTTGTTTTCGCGATTTGTTAATCTTCGATTGTTGCATGTGATGAAATCCGAATGGATCTTGCGTCGTCTAGTTTAGATTTTAATGGGGATGATTGAGCGAATTGTATATTGTTTATAGGCTATTTTGGGTATATCGTGAGTGGAAATTTTGGGTCGAAAATGAATTGTGGCGCGTTTTGTAGCACGTAGATTTGGGCAGAAAGCTGGACACGAATTTCGAGGTCTGAGATTTTGTAAAATTTGATTTTTGTTTGGAAAATATAATGGAGATTATTTTTACACTCGTTTTGATATAAAATGGAGCTCCTAACTCCTAATAACGAAGAATCTAGAGCGAAATCGAGATATACACTTTAAGTTAGAAAATTTAGCACTTGTAATAAATATTAAAAGCTGGCAGAATTTTGATCGTCCGATTTGAGCACTTTCGAGTCCGTTTTAGCCGTCCGGCGAAACACGAAAGTTGTCCGGAATGACGTTTCGCTTCTACCGTACAAATCTTAAGATTTAACGACTCTTAACGAAGAAACTAGACTAGTCGCGATTTAAAATTAAAAAATTTTTTTTTTTTTTTTATAATTATATGTATAAAAAGTCAACATAAAAGTCAACGGAGATTTTAATCAACGTTAATACGTTATAAGGGCGATTTCGATTAATAAAATAATATCGATTAATATTCTTATGCAAGTAATTATTTTGAGACCATTGGTCGGTTCTAAAAATGAAAAGTCTAAAAATAGTAACTTTTGTAATATTAAATTAACCACTAGTTGGGCGTCGAAAGTTCGACGAGATAAATAAATATTTTTTAAAATATAAATAGATATCGAGACTTACTAAAAGTGGTAACTTTCCAAAAATAGTAATTTTCTAATAATACTAAACTTTCTGGAAATAAAAGTTTTTGATTTATGTTGGCGTATCATATTAAATGAAAAGGGAGCGTAACTCAATTTTATGGGAAATTAGGAATCTAGGACGCGCAAGTGGTGTTTCTCATCACATGTGTAGTATATTCTATATCGTCTTAATAGTTACGATGTACGCACTATTCGATCGTACCTTATTGTACAGTAATCGAGCGACATAAAGTATAGGTCGCGGTTGAGTTCGTTGTTGCGACGTTTTGGGATTGTCTCGGTTGTTTTGATCTTTGATCAAGGTGAGTTCATAGCCCTGGCGAGTATACTAAGTGTATTTAACAACAAAACTAATACAAGTTAAGCAACAAAACCTTTTTTATATTTAATCCCCCTTCATGGGTAATTTGATACATGGATCGTACTCAATTTTTAAAACTATTTGTTTTGAAAATTAAAGCGACGTGGCTCCTGATACTAATTGTGGAAATCATAGAATACCAATTATGGAAATCGTAGAGGGGGGGGGGGGGGTGAATACGTTTCCATTTAAAAACTTAAAATATTTCGTATCAAATTATCCATCAAGTTAGATGCAATATGATAAGTGTGAATAATACATCTATATCCACTAGAACATGTCATAGCAATATAAACACAATCACAATGTTAACTTCTATCTATGATACAATCATCATCCAAACAATATAAGCAACAATCAACACACATATAGATCTAATGCAAATATAAATGTAAGACGATAAGGTAAATAAAGATGTAAAACGAAAAGTAAAAGAAAGTGCAAACCGGACGCGATAATTTATATTGGTTCGGTCACGAAGCACCTCTTCGTCCTACTCCACTCCCCGAGTATCCAACTCGAGAGTTACTTCACTAGTCAACAAGATCCTTTTAGGCGGAGAAAACCAAACATAACTAAGCTTACACTGATTTCCGACACTAAGCCAAATGTCGAGTTCTAATCCTAGCTAGAACCAATCTATCACAACTAACCACACTACTTCACAACAATTCACAACTTCTCTTCACCACACAACTTCACTTCACTTCACGACTTCACTTCACTTCACGACTTCACTTCACTTCACAACTTCACTTCACTACGATTCACAACTTCTTCACTACGATTCACAACTTTACTTCACCTAGACACTACTACGATCACACCAATCTAACACTACTTACTAAGATCACCCCGATCTAACTATACTTCCTATGATCACCACGATCTAACAACTATACACACCATGATCTAACTATTACACAAGTTTGGAATACATGGACTCGATCTATACATTGTGAATGTAAGACATGTCACGAATGCACTAACTAAACTACATAACTTCGTATCTTGATGATAACGAGAGTTCTTCTCTTGCACTTGGAGGAATAAGCTTGAATCACTTGGAAACAAATGCTTATGATTACATGATCAAAGGTTTTTAGAATATGTGTGAGATGTATAAACTGATTTGGGACAGAAAGAAAAGGTGCAAAAGGTTGGAAAACAGTGAGGAATAGCCCAGTATTTATAGGCAATCTGGGTTGACTTTTTGTCTGGTCGGTCCCCTTAATTAGGGTGTCGGTCCCCTTAAAATTAAAGGGTACCGCCCATGTATTTAAGGGGGTCGGCCAAGCCAGGACGCTCCCTTTTTTGTCTTTTTCAGGGGAGGTGTTTTCTGGAACATTTTTAGCCGTTTTTAGGTAGAAAATTTGAATTCAAAATATTTATTTTGAATAAAATATTTCTTTTAAATCTAAAAATGTTTTGTAAAAGTTATAAAAATGTTTGTGACATTTTTATAAAAAATGTGAGGTTGAATAAAAATTTCTTTGATCATAAAATAAATTAAGCATTTATTTATTCATACCTTAAGTGATTTACGCCGGATGCAAACTTCGTTGAAGCAGACTTGAGGCGTCGAGAGATGTTGTTGTATGAATGCGTTGATGATTTGTGATCACGAGTAACTTAAGCACTTTACATTATGTGTTATAAATTACATTTTGTCATCACCAAAACATGAAGAGAATGTATAGATTGAATATCGTAATATTTCTACCAACAGAAAGTGTTTGAAAATAAGGTTTGAAACCTTGGGAAACGTTTTATAAACAAACGGGTCATGCCAAAATTTTATAAAAATACTATACTTAGAAAATATTTCGCTAAAACTTATTTTCTCAAAATCCGACAAAAGGCGAAATAATAAAATATTATTATTTTAATAAATTGACTAAAAGACGAAATTATATTTTATAATTTTGTTAATTATAAAGCTTCTAATGACTATTTAGTGTACTTAAAACGTGTCATTTCTCAAGGTTTGTACA
>BQNB010102885.1:0-24148 GCA_026074375.1 Tanacetum coccineum | reverse complement strand
CTTTTCATTGTGATGAAATTATGAGACAAATGTTATATCAATTTCAAGAAAATCAACGAGATTACTTTTCAAACGACACATTTAGAGGTCGTTCTCTTGTATCATGTGCTGATGTATTATGAAGTAACGCCCCCGGACACATTTCCACTGCGACACATTTTTGGGGGTGTTACACCGCCGTTTCCTGACAGGCTGTTTTTCAGCTCCTATAAATAATGGGTCACCTCCAACTATTTTCACAACCATTTTGCTTGATTTTCTTTCAGTTTTATCTCTTTAGATCTCACTAAATCTTTGATTATTCAACTTGGTTAATCTTGTTTAAATGTGATCAAATCTTCTATCCTTTCCTCATTTCCTCAAGTGCAAGAGAAGAACTTTCGCCATCGCCAAAATACGAAGTTATGTAGTCTAGTTTGTTCATTTATAACTGTTGGGAATTATTGATTTGACGAGACAAAATAAATAAAAGAATGAAACAAGAAGGACTTAAACGCAAAGCTAGAATTCTTCAAAAGATGGAAGATTTTGAAGATTCTAAAAGATCTCATTAAGAAGATAAAAGATATAGAAGATAAAGATAAAAGTTAGGAAGATATTATTTGTTTCCTAATTATATTTGTTCTTATCCTTTGTAAACCTAGATGATCTCTACCATATAAAGAGACATTAGGTCGTATAGTTTAAGGGTATTCAAAAAACATATGTGTGTACATAAGATACAATGTAGATGTCTAGTTGTGTGGTATAGCCTCAAGGTCAAGGTAACTTAATCCTTGTTATTGTTGAGTAACACGATCTATACTGATCATATAGATTTGAGGCTTGGTGGAAATGTATGGTAATAAAACCTTGTTCAATAATATTGATGTTCTTATTTATATTCCGCTGCATATTGTTATCATTGTTATTGTTAATCCTAGATATAAGTTCTAAGCAAACTAAGCTTAAACGATCTAAGGAGTTTTCAGAATCCACAATTGGTATCAGAGCCTCGTGACTCATGATGTCTAGGATTACAAGGTGTAGTTGGTGTCGAATTCATAAAGGAATGAAGGTTCATGTTTCTGTTCTTGATGATGGTCGAATTTAGTAATGTTAGGGTTTTGTATAAACCCTAATTCTGTCAAGATGGTTATGTTTCTTTCAAGATCAGATTCGACATAAGAAGCGTATGTACAAGAAAGTGTTTAAACAGATTGGAGCTTGTGACATGGTTTCAAGGTTTTTAATGAAACCCTAATTTAAGGTTTTATACTAAATTGATTGTTGTGATTTGATTTTGGTGATACGAATGTGAAGATGCTACAATGACGTCGATTAGGAATTCTCTAAAACCCTAATTTAATGAAGCCACATGGCGTATAGGCTTGTTTATGATTATATGATTCGTGGTCAGCAGGTCTTGAATTAAAGGCATAGCAGCAGGTCCAGTGTTTGTAATTTGAGTTCGTGGTTACTGGTGTTGGTATGAACGTGACTGACGTTACTGGTAACATGGAATAAGGTTAATTTTTGGTTCGAATAACCCTACTGATGAAGACGTTGTCATTAACTAAGGTTACTGCTAAGGGGAAGGTTATGTCTCCTCGTTGGTTAGTACTATTCACACGTGTTTTGGCTGCCAAGACAATACTAACTAAGCAGTTGTAACTCAATAGTACTGCTTGTTCTATACATTTGCACTGCTAAAGGTAACTTACTACTGCCATTAGAGTGTTTATATTGCTCATATGTATGCACTACTGCCAAGAACTAAATGCTTGTGATTAGGATTGATCAAATATTAGTTACTACTAATATGTTATTTGGGCTACTGGATTATAAATGTTAATACTGGTAACTTTTATGTTAGTCCTATATAACTTAGTGATGCTTACGTTTGCTACTACTGTCCATGAGAATGAAGTATTGTAACAGATCTGTGATAGTTTAGTGATAGATTAAGTGTTGCTAAATAATATGGGAGGAATGAGAATTGAAATTA
Source organism: Tanacetum coccineum (assembly GCA_026074375.1). Classification (NCBI taxonomy): domain Eukaryota; kingdom Viridiplantae; phylum Streptophyta; class Magnoliopsida; order Asterales; family Asteraceae; genus Tanacetum; species Tanacetum coccineum. The sequence goes on along the minus strand of BQNB010102885.1, from coordinate 22,161 downwards.
GTGAAACATTAGTGACATTTTTGTAACAGAAAAAGTGTTGCTAATTGATAAAGTTTTAGTACTACTTGTTTAAAAGTTTATACTGCCACTTATTTTTTCTACTGCTGGGATTATAGTTTGTACATCTAGCTTTAGCAGATATCAGATAACACACACTTTGGGATCTCGAACAAAATAGAAGCACAAGTTTGTTGGGTGTTTCCTGTTTAGATTTTGGATTTGGTTTAAATGTTCTTAAAAGTTTAAAGGCTCGTATTTATTGGATTAATTGGTTATGAAGAAGATTGTTTATCACCTATTTGAAGTTGAAGTGGAGTTTCACGAGTACGTGTTTTATCATATCTTAAATGGCTGACAACGTTTAAAGGTAACTTGTTCGTGCTTACAATGTTGTGACGAAGACTTGTCAGAATCTAGCAAAGTGTCTCATAGAAGATGAGGATTTTGTCAAGAGGTTGCGATCTACTTATATTTCACAGATTTATTTTTAAGTTTAATGTCACGTGGATAGTACAAGATATAAGACTTCAACATCAAGTTCGTTATACTTAGTTTTCTTCATCAGTAATCATTACAAGAAGCCTACAGAATTGAAGATTCAAGAGATGGTTAACATATGAGTTTCAGGGGAAGCTTATTGTCAAAAATGTCTAACCATCAGGTTATGTTCATGCACCACTTGAGATGAAAGGTTTCATTACTACTGCTAGTTGTTTATTACTACTGCTAGTTTAAGTTTCTACTATCTTAAATTCATTATTCTTATTATGCGTCATGGAGGGTAATTTGAGATATTAGAAGGCTGGATTAATAGTGTGATATATGGTTTGTAGTTGTAAAGATTCAAGTTGCTTATCTTCACAAGACCCCTATTAGATTATGACAAAAAGGGGAAGAAGATTACAGAGATAGGATTTGCATCTTATTATGTGTGGTGATATGAGCAGGTTACAAAGGAAATCTGATTAAGGGGAAGTTTGTTTCATTCAGGGAGATCCATGACTTAACTTCAAGGGAAGCTTTGATTTCATCATGCTTTATGATAAAGTTCATACAAGAACATGTTTGTTTTGTCATCATCAAATAGGGGAAGATTATTGGAAATTATTGATTTGATGAGATAAAATAAATAAAAGAATGAAACAAGAAGGACTTAAATGCAAAGCTAGAATTCTTCAAAAGATGAAAGATTTTAAAGATTCTAAAAGATCTCCTTAAGAAGATAAAAGATATAGAAGATAAAGATAAAAGTTAGGAAGATATTATTTGTTTCCTAATTATATTTGTTCTTATCCTTTGTAAACCTAGATGGTCTCTACTATATAAAGAGACATTAGGTCGTGTAGTTTAAGGGTATTCAGAAAACATGTGTGTGTGTGTGTGTACACAAGATACAATGTAGACATCTAGTTGTGTGGTGTAGCCTCAAGGTCAAGGTAACTTGATCCTTGTTATTGTTGAGTAACACGATCTATACTGATCATATAGATTTGAGGATTAATGGAAACGTATGGTAATAAATCCTTGTTCAATAACATTGATGTTCTTATTTATATTCCACTGCATATTGTTATCATTGTTATTGTTAATCCTAGATATAAGTTCTAAACAAACTGAGCTTAAAGGGTCTAAGGAGTTTTCAGACTCCACAAAAATGAAGAGTGTGTGTTTATCTTACTAGTTGCTAGCTTATATACCATGAAGACTTAGTCAAGATTGCTTAGAAAATCAAGGGGCAAGATGAGGAATTTAAGGAATGAAAAGACCAAGTTACTAGTCATAGTTGGTAAAACATAAAGAGTTGAAATTGGTACAAGACTTTTAGCAAGATTTTGAGATATTTTCTCTTATGATCTCATCCATATCCGGCCATATATAGATATATATGATGAAGTTTTGTAATTTTTGAGTATTGGGTACAATTGTGGGTATTTGTTGAAGCGTAGAAAAGTTTTGGTGGTTCCGGGAATGCCTAAACGTATTTTTATCGTGAAACGTAAACACTTTACGTAACCAATAAAAATAAAATGTGCAAAGTTAATAATTATCCTCTAAATAATTATCTAACACTTTCTTGATATAAACATTTAATTGTTTGATGCCCGTTTACATTGAACGATAATTTTTAGCTTACGCGATTTAACTTAACGATTTCAATTTAAAAGCAAACGCGTACAATACTAAAAATAAATAGTGAATTTATTAACGACGTACAATGACCCTAAAACACGGGGTGTTATAGTCTTCCCCCTTTAAATGAGCCTTGTCCTCAAGGCTTAAGACGCGACACTTGACGACGGTGCGGTCTTTGTGAAGAGATGTGGGTATTTCTTCCAGAATTGGTCTTCACGTTCCCATGTAAACTTAGGACCCCTCCTAGAGTCCTATCGAACCTTGACCATTGGGATACGTATTTACTTCAACCGTTTGACTTCTTGATCCATGATTTCTACGGGTTCTTCCACAAAATGAAGCTTGTCATCAATGTGGAGTCCATCCAACGGAACGGCTAATGGTTCATCGGCATAACACTTTTTCAAGTTGGATACATGAAATGTATTGTGAACCCTGCTCAACTCTTAAGGCAGCTCAAGCTTGTAAGCAATGGCTCCAACCTTAGCCAACACCTGGAGAGGTCCAACATATCTAAGGTTTAACTTCCCCCGTTTGCCAAAATGTACTACTCCTATCCAAGGCGAAACCTTAAGCATCACTCTATATCCAACTTATCCTTCGGTATATCCTTCCTGATCATACCTCCTACATCTTCGTGTTTGAGATTCTCTGGTTTCTGTGCTCTAGTCTGAGCATTCAAGATTTGTTTAGGAAGATCCAAGCCAATAGTCATAACTAAGGCTCAAACTCTTAATGGTTTAATCCGCTCTTTCCTGCTCAAAGCATCAGTAGCAACATTTGCTTTTCCCGGATGATAACGAATTTATATCTATGGTGATGTCGTAACTACTAAGCTCTATGGTATTACATAGACGTTGTAAATGGTGTATTGGTATATCCCTTAATGGCGAGTAAACTTGTTAGTGGATCGTCCTAGGGTGACTAGGGATGCGTCTTGACTTTTGGAAATAAGATTTTGTATAAAAGGATGTTGACTTTATGTAATAAGGTGGTATAAGAGTTTACTTAGTTATTATGATTGTTAGTTTGGTTCCTCGTGATAGATACGTTTCATGGATACGCACACAAAACTTGATATAACTAGAAAATTGTTTCTTGACAAGAAGTTTTAAGGTGACTACTCTCAGCATGGCATGGTCCTTCCTGAATTATACATAGTTGATCAGGCCATGTATAATTGAGGACTAACAATGCATTGCTCATTTTCGTCAAAATAGCGTTATGATTTCATGATATTTATGAGAGTGGGTTGCACAATTAATTTAGGGAGTTAAAGTAAAATTGGCGAAATTTTCATAATACGATGATTTGAAAGATAGTGGGTTTCATTGTTTTCCCTCGAAAGTACTACATGGTTTTTTTGATACTACAACTTCCAATACAAGCTAATACATAATTCCTAGAACAAGGTATCTATGGGTGACGTCCGAGCTGACTGGTGACTAACTCCTGGAGCTTCCTGAAGCTCTTTTGGTCCTATTGTTGTGACTCCTAAATTGAAGCCAACTGTCACTCCATCTCCATACGAGCCCTTTTCTCCTGGCTACGAGTAACCGTATCGATAGCCTCCATGGTCTTAATCTTACCACGCAAAGAAGCATTCTCTGCCTTGACCATGCCTATCTTAAACCTCAAAGTACTCATCTCCTCCTCTATGGGCACCCTTTGCAAATGCTCAAGAATGTCTCGTATAGCCTCCCTGTGTTAGGCTTGTATCCTCACAACGGCCGCTACAGGAAAAGCAACTGCAACGATGGGCTCTGGGAGAATGATATTCACTCTGATATCGATCGGGTCCCCAAGATTCTCTTAAGCAGAGACAAGAATAGTAGGTGCAACCATATCCTGCACAAGCAAAAATTTATATAAATCACCTTTATATGAAACCAAGCAGGATGCGTGGAGTTTGGAAAGTAAACATGATGCAAGATGATGCATGTGTGATTGATTAATGCACTATGGAAAGGATGGAAATGTGTCTTGCAAATGGGAAGGCATCTTGGTTTTATGATATGAATGATGTATAAATGGATGTTGGTTAGTTATGTTTTTTATTTTTATAGCTTAATGGTTAGGTAGCGTTTGGTCATTCGAGCTTTATAGTACTACCCTTGTCTTAAGAAATGTTTTCCAGTATTTATATAAATAATCCTTATATAAATTATTGTAGTGTATGTGGGAATGAATGTAAAACACATCTTTGTTATATCTTTGCAAGACCCTTATGTAATCTTCGTTACTATTATATTGTAAACACGATATGTATCATGTAACATCGAGTCTATGACCAACTAATGCATTCAAAATTACTGTAAGTTATGTCCCGTTAAAAACCCTTTTTAATAATGTGTTGTTGAAAATGGTTATAGTCTAGGTAAGATATGCAACCTAGTTCTCTATAACCTTGGCTCTGATTACCAATCTATAACACCCCTAAAAATGGGTCGCAGCGGAATATGTTTCCGGGAGTGTTACTTCATAATATCATTGCACAAGTCATGAGAGAACGACCTCTAACTGTGTCGTTTGAAAAGAAATCTTGAATTATTTAGGCTCCAATGCACATCACATAAGCCAAGCATCTAATACACCTGAGAAAAACATGCTTAAAAAGTGTCAACATAAAGTTGGTGAGTTCATAGGTTTTTGTAAGTATAAATGTTGAACCATAGTTTTGTAAAGTATGTATGACCGTTCCAATCCTTGTATGTTCCTCAAAAATGTATGTATAAATGTTGAAAATCAAAGAGTTGTAAAGTATGCATGACCATTTAAATCCCCAAGTAGTCACAAAAACGTATGCATGAGTGTTGCAATTCAAAGAGTTGTAAAATATGCATGACCATTTCAATCCCCAAATAGTCACAAATATTATGTATGGTTGGACCACCATAGTTCAAAGTATATATTACCACTTTATTCAAGGCAACATAGATATTCATGTGTGTATAAAATAATGATTACGATTACTCTAAGTTCATGAAGCTGTTACTTAGACTCATATATATGCCACTTTATTCAAGGCACCGTAATTGTTCATGTTCATATTCTTTCCATGGCGTTCATTGGCTCGGTAGTTTCGACACCAGTGATAGCTAATCACCCGAACGGGGCTGTCACACCTGAATAGATCTATTTCATAACATCCGCGCTCACCCTTCAGGTAATTCACAGTTCAATCTGCTTAAGCTAATCCGTAATCATTTGGATAAAAGTAAAGTAATGTCCTTGTTTTCAAAAATGAAGTAAAACAAGCAATGTATTTCGTCCTAAAATAAGCAATTGAGTATGTAGACCAGTTTGTAAAACGAATTGTAAATGCACATGTAATGTATTCAAACCAATCATGTAAATGGAATTGGTAACAAGCATGTTCTCACCCCAAAAGTTGTAAAGTATATATTAAACAATTAAAACATGGGGCTATAAACTCACCTCGAGTGAATGATAATCCACGTATAACAGAAAATGCGCCACAATATTGACCGAATGCAACCTAATTAAGTATAGGTCGTATAAGTACTAAGCACTTTGTTTAAATAATACCATATATGCTTCTATATAGTTACATCACAATCTAATTTTATTTGTGAAATAACATTTATAAAGTAAAAACATTTATAAATATCACTTTAGTAAAAAATGGAGTAACTTTCTCGTTTTAAGCTCGTTTCTTACGTTTCTTATGTTCACGCTTTCGTATTAAGATGAAGTATCAAAATATTACATTTTTATATATTCAACCCACTGGTGAACAGTACTTTTTACTATTCAAACACTTTTATAAATTTATTTTTATAAATTTAGTTATCGAAAAACTCATATCTTGTTTGTTTTAACTCCGATTTTAGTGATTTTTTCGAGCACGTCTTCAAAATTAAAAGTTTTATCTAACTAGTTTATTTTCCAAAATGTATCTTAGATTAATAGTGATTTTTAATGTTAATAGTTTATAAAATTATTTTTATAAACTTTAATTATCGTAAACATGAAAAATTCATAACTCCTTCGTTATTGATCAAAAAATTATGATTCTTAATGTTTTGAAATCCTAAAAATATATACTATCTGAGAAGAATATCCAACATTTTATATCAGAGGTGGTTGGTAATGAGTTTTTATAAAAAAAAATTATAAACGCGTTTATTATCGTATAATTTGTAAATTACGTATCTCCTTTGTTATAAATCAATTTTTCGAGTTTCTTACCTTTTTGGAATCCTCATGAGATGTAGTATTTTATAAAAATATAAAATAAATGCTTTATGTTTCGAATTCTAACAGAAGGTTTTGGTCATTTTGCTTAAAATGTGTTTAAACTAATTTTTGTAACTTTTTAGTTTAGTAGCTTTGTCACAAGTCCATTACAACACTTAACTTCACATGTCTTACATCCTTAGGGTCTCTAGTCCATAATTTATCCAAATATTGTCCAAGAATCACAAGATCCATAAGTCTAAATACTTATTTTGTTTATGAACTTTCATAAATACACCTTTTAGGTAACTAGTTTTTATAAGCTTTTATACATAAACCACACTTATATAATGTATATACTTCCATTCTCACATGTTCTTAACAACAATATAGCACATGACAAAGTATATCGTACCATGATCATTAGTAAAAATTCCATTTTACATGTAAATAAGTTTCCAAGATGGTGATTAACTACATAGCCATTATATCCATATAAAATCATGAATGTAAAGAGATTAAGGTTTTTAGATTACCTTAATATGATGTAAGATGATGAGCAACAATGCCTATACCCTTGTTTAGCAAATAAACCCTAGCTTTCAACACCTTGAAAACCCGAATCCAAAGAAAACCCTAATGTTGAACCTTCATTGCTTTAACACTTGTAAACCCCAAACCAAACCTTCTAAACACCTTAAGATATCGTAGATATGTTGTAGGATTACTTGGAAATGTGGTAAATAAATTTGGTATGGATTATGTATGTTGTTTATGTTTGGCCTTATATCCTATCTCAAGTCCTAAACACCCAACTCCCATCCAATTAAATATAACACAATCAATAACACTAACATGAAAAAATCAATTCTGGCGAAGTAACGTAACTACCACAAAGATTTAATAGAGATCAAGATGCTAGCATAATTTTATATCTACTTGCTTCTTTTCGCTTCTAAATGAGTTTCACAACCACTTCTACTACTGCCTCTTCCACACTCTCCCGTTATTAACCAAACATTTATACACTATTTAGATCTCACCAACTACATTCGCTTTGATAGAGATCTCCAATAATTCTAAACCCCAAACCAAACCTTCTAAACACCTTAGGTTATCTTAGATATGATGTAGGAACACTTGTAAATGTGGTAAATAAATTTTGTATGGGTTATGTAGGTTGTTTGTTTGGTGTCGTGGGATAGAGAGAGCAAAAGGGAGAGAATGAGTTGTTTTCACTAAGTAAAATGAAGAGTGTGTGTTTATCTTACTAGTTGCTAGCTTATATACCATGAAGACTTAGTCAAGATTGCTTAGAAAGTCTAGGGACAAGATGAGGAATTCAAGGAATGAAAAGACCAAGTTACTAGTCATAGTTGGTAAAACATAAAGAGTTGAAATTGGTACAAGACTTTTAGCAAGATTTTGAGATATTTTCTCTTATGATATCATCCATATCAGGCCATATACAGATATATATGATGAAGTTTTGTAATTTTTGAGTATTAGGTACAATTCTGGGTATTTGTTGAAGCGTAGAAAAGTTTTGGTAGTTCCGGGAATGCCTAAACGTATTTTATTACGAAACGTAAACACTTTACGTAACCAATAAAAATAAAATGTGCAAAGTTAATAATTATCCTCTAAATAATTATCTAACCCTTGCTTGATGTAAACATTTAATTGTTTGATGTCCGTTTACATTGAACGATAATTTTTAGCTTACACGATTTAACTTAACGATTTCAATTTAAAAGCAAAAGCGTAAAATACTAAAAATAAATAGTGAATTTATTAACGACGTACAATGACCCTAAAACACGGGGTGTTATAGTCTTCACCCATTAAATGAGTCTTGTCCTCAAGGCTTAAGACGCGACACTTGATGATGTTGCGGTCTTTGTGAAGAGATGTGGGTATTTCTTTCGGAATTGGTCTTCACGTTCCCATGTAAACTCAGGACCCCTCTTAGAGTCCTATCGAACCTTGACAATTGGGATATGTCTTTGCTTCAACCGTTTGACTTCTTGATCCATGATTTCTACGGGTTCTTCTACAAAATAAAGCTTGTCATCAATGTGGAGTCCATCTAACGAAACGGCTAATGGTTCGTCGGCATAACACTTCTTCAAGTTGGATACATCAAATGTATTGTGAACTCTGGTCAACTCTTGAGGCAGCTCAAGCTTGTAAGCAATGACTCCAACCTTAGCCAACACTTGGAGAGGTCCAACATATCTGGGGTTTAACTTCCCCCGTTTGCCAAAACGTACTACTCCTTTCCAAGGCGAAACCTTAAGCATCACTCTTTCTCCAACTTCTCCTTCAGTATATCCTTTCTGATCATACCTCCTACATCTTCGTGTTTGAGATTCTCTGGTTGTTGTGCTCCAGTCTGAGCATTCAAGATTTGTTTAGGAAGATCCAAGCCAATAGTCATAACTAAGGCTCGAACTCTTAATGGTTTAATCCGCTCTTTCCTGCTCAAAGCATCAGTAGCAACATTTGCTTTTCCCAGATGATAACGAATTTATATCTATGGTGATGTCGTAACTACTAAGCTCTATGGTATTATGTAGACGTTGTAAATGGTGTATTGGTATATCCCTTAATGGCGAGTAAACTTGTTAGTGGATCGTCCTAGGGTGACTAGGGATGCGTCTTAACTTTTGGAAATAGGATTTTGTATAAAAGGATGTCGACTTTATATAATAAGGTGGTATAAGAGTTTACTTAGTTATTATGATTGTTAGTTTGGTTCCTCGTGATAGATACGTTTTATGGATACGCACACAAAACTTGATATAACTAGAAAATTGTTTCTTGACAAGAAGTTTTAAGGTGACTACTCTCAGCATGGCATGGTCCTTCCTGAATTATACATAGTTGATCAGGCCATGTATAATTGAGGACTAACAATGCATTGCTCATTTTCGTCAAAATAGCGTTATGATTTCATGATATTTATGAGAGTGGGTTGCACAATTAATTTAGGGAGTTAAAGTAAAATTGGCGAAATTTTCATAATACGATGATTTGAAAGATAGTGGGTTTCATTGTTTTCCCTCGAAAGTACTACATGGTTTTCTTGATACTACAACTTCCAATACAAGCTAATACATAATTCCTAGAACAAGGTATCTATGGGTGACGTCCGAGCTGACTGGTGACTAACTCCTGGAGCTTCCTGAAGCTCTCTTGGTCCTGTCGTTGTGACTCCTGAACTGAAGCCAACTGTCGCTCCATCTCCATACGAGCCCTTTTCTCCTGGCTACGAGTAACCGTCTCGATAGCCTCCATGGTCTTAATCTTACCACGCAGAGAAGCATTCTCCGCCTCGACCATGCCCATCCTGAACCTCAAAGTACTCATCTCCTCCTCTATGGGCACCCCTTGCAAATGCTCAAGAATGCCTCGTATAGCCTCCCCGTGTTGGGCTTGTGTCCTCACAACGGCCGCTGCAGGAAAAGCAACTGCAACGACGGGCTCTGGGTGAATGATATCCACTCTGATATCGATCGGGTCCCCAAGATTCTCCTCAGCAGAGACAAGAATAGTAGGTGCAGCCATATCCTGCACAAGCAAAAGTTTATATAAATCGCCTTTATATGAAACCATGCAGGATGCGTGCAGTATGGAAAGTAAACATGATGCAAGATGATGCCTGGTGAATGAATAATGCACTCATGGCAAGGATGGAAATGTGTCATGGCGAAATGGAATGCATCATGGTATGAATGGATGATGGTATGAATGGATGATGGTAAGATATCGTATTTGATAGCTTAATGTTTAGGTAGCGTTTAGGACCTACGAGCTTATAGTACTACCTTGTCTTAAGAAATGTTCTAGTATTTATATAAATAATCCTTATATAAATAATTGTAGAGTATGTGTGAAAGAATGTAAACACATCTTTGTATATATAAGCAAGACCCTCATAGTAATATACGTACTATAATATGAATACGTATATGAATTATGTAAGCATCTAGTATGACCAACTAATGCAACAAACAGTGTGTATGTCTCGTTAAACCCTTTTGTATGATGCAATGTTTGTAAAACGGTTATAGTCTAGGTAAAATGCAACCTAGTTCTCTATAACCTTGGCTCTGATAACCAATCTGTAACACCCCCAAAAATAGGTCGCAGCCTTGGTGATTTATTGTCGAGATTGTTGTTGTGGCTCAAGTTTACTCTTATTTTCAGCTAGACATTCAGCGAGTGTGCTGATCTTTTGTCCATCAGTTCAGTTTGTCATTTCAATAGCTTCTGCAGGGTTTTTCGGCCTTGAATGCCACAACACTTCCGCGAATATCTGTCGGAAACCATCGACTTATTCTCAATCTTTATCGACTCTTCAGGAAAAATCTGACAATCTAATGCCAGTTCTTAGAAACGTTGGTTGTAGCCTATCACATCGGTACCCTTTACTTTCAGATTCCACAACTCGACCTCGAGCTTCTTAATCTCGCCCCTCAGGCAGTACTTGTCACTCATCTTCTTTTTTAAGTCTGTCCAAGTCAACGCATTTGCAACGTCATGACTAACAGTCCTAACGTGGGAGTTTCACCACGTTAGAGAAATTCCAAGAAGAGTACAAGTGGCAAACTTGATTTGGTTTTCCATAGTGCAGTTGCTTATTCGGAACACAATTTCCATTCTTTCGAACCATTGAGTCAATTCGACGACTCCCTCAGTACCTTTGAAATATAAGGGTTGGCATTTCATGAAGTCTTGGTAAGTGCACTCTCGAGCAACGCGTTCTGTCCTTCTGACACCCATTCCCGAGTTATGGCTGTCATCGCCATTCATGCTTCTGTCAGCATCACGTGCTCCCTCAGAGGAATCAGCAGAGACGGGAATAGTGGGTGCATCCATAACCTGCACGAGCAAAAGTTTATATAAGTCGTCTATGAAACCATGCAAGATGCGTGCAGTATGGATGTAAGATGGTGCCTGGTGAATGAATAATGCACTCATGGCAGGGATGGAAACGTGTCATGGCGAAATGGAATGCATCATGGTATGAATGGATGATGGTATGAATGATGGTATGAATGGATGATGGTAAGATATCGTATTTGATAGCTTAATGTTTAGGTAGCATTTAGGACCTACGAGCTTATAGTACTACCTTGCCTTAAGAAATGTTCTAGTATTTATATAAATAATCGTTATATAAATAATTGTAGAGTATGTGTGAAAGAATGTAAACACATCTTTGTATATATCTATGCAAGACCTTCATAGTAATCTACATACTATAATATGGACACGTATATGAATCATGTAAGCATCTAGTATGACCAACTAATGCAACAAACAATGTGTGTATGTCCCGTAAAAACCCTTTTGAAAATGTGATCATTGAAAATGGTTATAGTGGGGTTATATCTAGGAAAATGCAACCATTCCTATAACCTTGGCTCTGATTACCAATCTTAACACCTCCAAAAAGGAGGTCGCAAGCGAATATGTATTCCGGGAGCGTTACTTTCATAAAACCATTGCAAAGACATAGAGAACGACCTATAAACGTGTTGTTTGAAAAGTAATCTTGTATTGTTTAGACTCCAATGCACATCAAGTATGTCAAGTAGCTTGTTCACCTAAGAAAAACATGCTTAAAAAGTGTTAACATAAAGTTGGTGAGTTCATAGATTTTTGTAAGTATAAATGTTGAACCAAAGTTGTGTAAAGTATGCATGACCATTTCAATCCTTGTATGTTCGCCCATAATGTATGTATGAATGTTGGAAATCAAAGAGTTGTAAAGTATGCATGACCATTTCAATCCCAAATAGTCACAAAAAGTTAAGTATAGTTGGACCACCATTGTTCAAAGTATGTATTGCCACGTTATTTAAGGCAACATAAATATTCATGTGTGTATAAAACAATGATACGATTACTCTACGTTCATGGAACTGCTATGTAGACTCATATATATGTTAGTTTATTCAAGGCACCGTATGTGTTCATGTTCATGTAAATGTTGTGCTCCGACATGCTATAACGTTCGTTTGTCCAGTGATAGCTAATCACCCGAACGAGGCTGTCACACCCGAAGGGTTTGGTTGTACCTGAAGAAGGACTCGACATCTAGCTTAGTGTCGAAAAATAATGTAAGCATTGGTATAAGGTTTTCTTGGCCGAAAGGGAGCTTGTTGATTAGTGAAGTAACTCTCGAGTTGGATACTCGAGGAGTAGAGTAGGGCGAAGAGGAGCTCCATGACCGAACCACTATAAATCATCGTGTCGGTTTGCATTTTCTTTTACCTTTATCTTTACTTATGTCTTTGCATTTATCGCTTTACTTTTACACTTGCTTTGTGCTTGTGATTGTGTGAATTGTTGTGTATGTTGTGTTAGTCATGGTTGTGTAGCTATTTATAGTAAACATTGTGAGTGTGGATATATTGGTAGAATATGCGCTAGTAATTGTAAATCCATTATCGACACCTCTTATATTGCGTCAAAGTTGATTGGTGATTTGATACAAATGATCTAGTCCGAAAACCTCTTCTAGAGGCGGTCCCTTTAAATAGGACGGCCCCCTGATGTACTAGGCGGCCCCCATATATTTATGGGACCATCGGCAAAGAGTGATATTATCTTTGATCTTGAATTTTTTTAAAGGAAACGTATTCACCCCCCCCCCCCTCTACGGTTTCCACATATACATCTAAGATTTGATATGTGTATTGATAAAAGATAAGATATCAAACTCTATGCCCTAGGATCTCCTTTTATACACCAAGGAGCCCTAGTCGGCTTATAATACTTTCCTAAGTATTCATAATCTTTTCTATAAACAAAATAACTAATACATATCATATAAGTAGTACTAACAACAAACAATACTAACTTATTAACCTCAGCAGCATTAACTTACCTCTGAGTAGTCTTAACCTTAAGCAGTACTAATATTCACTAGCAGTAGTAACTTTGTACTAGAAATAGTAATCATTTAGCATATTTTCTTGAAGTTCATGAGCAACACTAAATTTAGCTGAGCAGCATTAACAAAAACATAAGCAGTAGTAATTCAAACAACATCAAGAAGACTTTTAATCCCGAACTCAACTGTAACACCCCCATTTTTAACATATAGCAGCGGAAGCTAATCTGGGGTATTACTTCATGGATCAACAAACATAATCATAGAAAATGACTCATAAAGAGACGTTTTGGTAAATTTTGTTATCATTTATTTGTTCATCGGAATTTTTACAAAAAGAGGTCCCAAAATCTAGAAACATAAAGTTTAAATGATAACAATTTAGCCATCTTTAAGTCCGTGCCACTTCGTGCCATAAGTTGTTCAATTACCCGAGATAAACATGCTAAAAAGGTCAACACAATGGTTGAGTGAAATTCATAGGTTTATGATAAATAGTTGAATACAAGTCATCATAAATAGTGTATAACAACCCATAATTTTCATCAATGTAATTATCCATCTATTAAATTAGATGCACTGCAATATCCATCTATTATATATACCACCTTTTTACAGGGAAATTTTTGCTTTATCTCATTATGCAACGTAACTTGCATCTCAAGCTAACCTTAAAAGACAAAAGAAGCTAACCTCAAAAGAAGGCCAAATACACTATCAAGTATACATCTACTCCTTCCCCCTTGCTTGTTTCGATACCTCCGAATCAGCAAAACCTTGTACGCACATATACTCGAGATCGTGTTTGAGGTATAACTAAGCTTAGATCTATCCCGTGAGAATCAACTTCAAGGTCTTTAAAACTATGTAATTATTTCCAAACATTCCTAAGTCTTTTACAACTATAAGGTGTTGGCAATATTAATCGTCTGTGGTTTAAAGCCTTAATTCACTAAGTCTTATATTTCAAATAAGTTCATAAAGATTTAAACAAATGACATTTAAGAACTTGTAGTTAATATAAATTAACTCCCCTTGAAATTGTGATCCGTCATAATCAAAAACTTTATCCGTTTATTCCGTGACTTATTTTAAAAGGCCATTTTAAAAAGATTATTTAATGAAAATTTCTCCCCCTTAAATTACGACCTATTTTCTATTTAAAGAGCTGTTGTCATTGTTTGAGTGGTCGAATTGTCTTTGAAAAAATCTTTTATGATTACTGAAAACACTAATTCATTGTGAAGACAACTTTTTACCAATAAAAATAAGATTTCTCTTATTTTAACACATAAGCGTACTGACACGTACACTTATGGAATATAGGAATCACATGTTGTGTTGCAAAGTAAACACAAGCCTTTGCATGGTCATGAAGTAGACCATGCCCAAGAATAAATTCCCATTATGAGGTCAAGTCTCCTTTTTGACGGAATACTTACCTTTAAGATGATGACCCGGGAGCTATCTGAAATAATAGCAAAGCCATTTTTGCAATGTGTATGAAAAACATTGGCACTTCTGCTCGAACTTCATTTATAGCCTCGTATAATTTTTGAATGACATTTCTAAGACCGTAAATGTTATCGATTTTCAGAAGACATGCCATTATTACCTCTTTTTATATTTTTCTTATTTTTTTAATTTTTTCTTTGGTTTTAAATATTTTATATTTTTGTATTTTGTTTTTATAAAAGTTTTCTAAAAATGAAAAATATTTTTGGTTTTTATGGTTTTAGAATATGTACATAGAAACTGAATTGAATAAGGTAACCTACCACTATTCATCAACTTCATCTGCCAATTGTTTGAGAGTCTTCGGCGTAAAACTCTGCATTCCTATCTTGTTGATAAGAAATTCAATTCTTTCTCTTGCAAGGGCTTTTGTGAAGATGTCTGCCAGTTGATACTCCGTATTGACAAAGTAAAGTTCAATCACCCCATTCTCAACATGCTCTTTGATAAAGTGAAATCCGATGTCTATATGATTCGACCTGGAATGTTGAACATTGTTGTAGCTTAAGGCAATAACGCTTTTGTTATCACAGTACATTGGAATTTTATTGAATCCAAGGCCATAGTCGATAAGTTATGATCTCATCCAAAGGATTTGAGCACAACATCCTGACATAGCAATATATTCAGCTTTTGTATTGGATATCGCAACGCTTTTTTGCCTTTTTTATGACCAGACTAACAAGTCTATCTCCCAAGAACTGCATACTACCAGATGTGCTACGGCGTGTATCTTGAGAACCAGCATGATCCGCATCTGCAAATGCTATTAGTGCAATTGAAGAATCCTTTGGATACCATAGTCCCTGATTAACGGTTCCTCGTAGATATCAAAAGATTTCCTTTTGGACTGCAAGTAAGGCTTTTTTGGTAGGCCTAGCATGATACCAGAATGGGCACACATCATCTATAAAATTATAGTCAGTCTACTAGCGTGAGATAAAGAGGATCCAATCATTGCCATGATAGTGTGAACGGATCAACGCATTTCCTTCTTTATCCTTATTCCAGTTTGGATTTTTCCACCATGGGAGTATCCACTGGGTCACAAGAGTCAAAACCGTATTTCTTTAAGGATTTAAGGGCATATTTTGACTGGTTAATAAAGATTCCTCTTGGATTTTGAAAAATCTGTAGTCCTAATAAAAATGAGATTCTGCCCATCATTGACATCTTAAACTTTGAACACCTAATTTTAGCAAATAGGTCACAAAGTTCAGGTGTAGATGCAGCAAAGATAATATCATCGATATATATATTTGTACCAGAAGTAATTCTTTGCCTTCCTTATAGATGAACAAAGTAGGATCCACTAAGGCTTTGGAGAAGTCTTGGGATATCAGGAACGAAGACAACATGTCATACCACATGCATGGAGCTTGTTTTAACCTATAAAGAGCTTTCTTTAGCTTGTATACGTGATTGGGGTTATCTGGATCCATAAAACCATCCGGTTGGCTTACATAAACCTCTTCCCGTAAATTACCATTCAGAAATGCAATCTTGACATCCATTTGGTATATGACCATGTTTATGTGAGCAGCAAACACGAGAAAAATCCTTATAGCCTCTAATCTTGCAACCGGAGCAAAAGACTCTTCAAAATCAATTCCCTTTTCTTGACGGTAACCATGAGCCACTAATCGAGCCTTGTTCTTTAGAATACCTCCCAGTTCGTCTAGCTTCACTTTGTAGATCTACTTCAAAGTAATAACCATAACTTTGTCTGGTCGGGGTACGAGCTCCCATACTTCAAGGCGTTCGAACTCATTGATCTCTTCTTGCATTGCTTCGATCCAGCATGATTGAGTCAAAGCATCTTTATACGTCTTGGGTTCAATAGCAGTGAAGAAAGCATCATAGTAACATAAAAGAGCTTGCTTATGTAATTGTAGCCTTGTAGAAACTGGTCTAGCAAGTTCACCGATTATGTTTTCAAGTGAACGATCCTTAGTCCATTTGCTATTATGTTCAAAAATTTGGTGATCAGGATGCACAATTGTATGAATAGAATCTGTTGATGAAGATTGATCAGAATGAACTTCTAGAATTGGGATACCAAAGTATAGATCATTACCCATATGTGCAACTTCAATATCATGATTGTCTTCTTCAACATCGTTAGGAATGACGGGAGGTTGAGTTTTGGGTGTTGTTTGAGAGTTACTAGGTTATAACAACCAGTATTTTTCATAAATGTAATTATCCATCTATTAAATTAGATGCACTTTATATATCACCTTTTTACAAGGAAATTTTTGCTTTATCTCATTTTGCAACGTAACTTGCATCTCTAAAGTAAACGAGCTCACGCAACCTCTATCAATGCCATCTCTATCTATGTTTACATAATGTAAACATCCTAATATGTCAAGTCTATATCTTAATATCATTTTACCAAGTACATTATCCTTTACGTACTTTTCAAAACGTTATTTTCAAAACATCAATTAACATTACTTACATCAAAACCCTAATTATATGTAATGTATACATATAAAATGAATGTACAAGCCTTTAAAGCATGTGTACAAGTATCAATACACAACATTTGAATATCTTTTCCCTCCTAAATCAAGTTACAACTTTCTAAAACACAATGTACAAGCTAATCATGCCTAAAAACCTAATTAGGTCATTTAAACTCCTAAATCACTTTAGTTTCTTACCACCGCTTTAACACAAGATACAAGCACTTAATGCATGACTTCTAAACCTTAAACTTAAACCCTAATTCGTCCTAAAACCCTAATTTAAAACCCTAAACCCTAAACGAAACCCTAAAACCCTAATTTTACTTTAAACCTAAAACTAAACCCTAAACCTTAAAACTAAACCTTAGACCTTAATCCTAAACCCTAATATAAATCCTAAACCTTAATCTATCCTAAACCCTAAACCTAACTCGAATTTAATCCCAAAATCCTAAGTCAAAACCCTAAACCAACCCGACACCATTTTTCTTTCATTTTGGCCCATTTTTAAACTAAGCTAGCCTCCTACCACCTCTCAAGCATCAGCATGACCTCACAAGCAGCCTACCAAGTAGCTCCATCACCACCTTGGCCATCAAGTCTTGCCTTGTCACCACCTTGTCACCCTATTCTTAGCTGTGACCTCCCACCACCTTACACCATTCATATCTAGTTTTCTAGCTTATATGAATCATCATATAGCCTCCCTTAGTCACTTAAGATAGCTAGGACACTAATCAAACATCAAAAAATTGGGCACCAAGGGTTTTGAACAATATAAATAGCCAAAACAAGCAACCTTTTCATTTCATCCTTTAAACTTAAAGAATCAATTTAGATTTAACTTCTTAATTCTGTCATTTTTAGCATTAATAAGCTAGGAGAGAAAGTAGCTTATTTTTCCCAATAAGCTGTTGTTTTTAGTGGTCATTTAGCTTAATTAGTATAGTATTAGTAAGAGTAGATAAAAGGTTTTAGCTGTTTTAGTATTAAAATAGATTTTGAGTACATTTTAGTTTTGAAAGCTTTGGTTAGGGAGTGTTTGGTTAAAGCTGTTGTTGACTTTTAAAGTCAATAAAAATCCTGTCAAAGTATTACACTTAGTTGAGTTAGATCATATTATCAAGCTTTGAAAAGAATTTAGAAGTTAGTGTGTAGAATTCAAAGTTTTAAGCTATAAAAATTTGAGTTTAGCACCAGGACAGTTTTATTGTGCAAGTGATTTTAGGATTTAGTGTTTTTCAGCTTTCTATTGTTCAAGATTTGTCAATATAGACTCAAATACATTAAGTGAAGTGGTTTACAAGTTCTACCTTTTGGACCTAAGCCTGCACTTTAGTTTGGTCAAGTGTATCAGCATCATTAGCAAGCAATCAGCAGTATTAACTGCTGTTTGCTCATCAATTTCATCACTTAAGTTTCATGTACAAGCTTTTATCCTAGCTTAAATTCTCTTGTAAAAGTGGTATGGCAGCAGTTTAGGATTTTAGCTTATATTCATTTTGAATTTTCATTTCTAGTTGAAATATTGAAAAACCTTTTATCTAGGATAGTTTTATATCAATAGGTTAGCTTATTTTCAAAAGGCCAGTTTCTAAGAATTAGAAATAAGCTTTTTAGCTTATAAGTAAAAGCTTAAAAACAGACATAAGCTGAGTTTTAGAATTTTAAGTTCAAGTTTCTTGTTATTTTTGTTAACACTTAGCTTATTTCTTCTTAGGCATCTCTAGTACACATCATAAGCATCTAGTAGCATCTTTTATTTTTAACTTTCATCTAGAAATAAGCTGGTAATAAGCTAAAGTGTGGAAAAATAAGATAATGCCTAGTTTCTGTGATTCAGTTCAAAAAGCTTATTTTCTAGCTTATCTATTGGATAAAAGTAGATAGTGCCTTTGTTAAAGTTGTAGAGTACAAGCTCTTCTATAACTTTGTAGTTTTAAGTTTTAGCTGATTTCCACTTTTTCAATAAGCCAAAAATAAGCTGAATCGCGAGGTCTATTTTGTACTTTTCCCATAGTTTAGGGTTAATCGTTTTAACTAAAGTGTAAATTCCCAATAGTTATCCCGCCTACCCTTTGTTTTCGTTTATTACACTTTCTACCCTGTCTTTTGGGAAAAATTAAATAGTTTTAATATTTTTAATTTTAGTTTTTATAAATTAGGGTTTAGTTTTTAATTGATAAAATTAGAGTTCAATTAGGTTATAAAAATTGGGCATTTTTGTGCCATTAAATTTCTGCACCTTTTAAGTTGATAAAAAACATTTTTCTTTATTTTTCCAGTAAAATTTGTATTTTCTAGGAATTAAAATAGGTTTTAGATAATATCTTTTTCTTAGATAAATCATAGAAAATAGAAAAATAGTTGAAAATTTTTAATTCTTTTTGTGAAAATTTTCTTTTTAAATCTAGTATTTTTGAAAAATAAAAGTAAAATTTTAGTGTTAATTTTTAGAAAAAGTTTATTTTTAGTAAATCATTTTTCTTTAGAAATTCATAAAAAATACAAAAATAGTTAAAAAATTCTAATTCTTTTTCCTAAAATTTTCTTTTTAAATTTGTGATTTTTAGGTATAAAAGGAACAAAGTTGTTTAATGTAGTGCCTTAGATTTTAAATTTCATTTTAAGCTCACTTATTTACTTTTCGTGCATTTAAATTTTCATGGGTTAGGTTAATTGGTTTTTAGTTCATGCTATTATATTTGTAGTATAATCAAAAGTTCAAAAATCCTTTATCATTCTTAACTCGAATCTGAATTATCACCAAATCTCAATTCACGACTTCTTCGAGGAATTTACGACCCGTGTATTAATTACTTTCCTAAGTGATTAATTACTTACGGTATCTTGGTTAGTGAAAGTTTGCACTATAGAGATATATACTATACTTATCACACGAAACCAGTAGGTTTACTAGTAATCCTAGTAGACAGCATTAAAAAGCAATAATAATAGTGTTTAAGTACTTAAGAGGTACTATGAATTATGTTTTGTCATATATTAGATATCCTTCGGTGTTAGAAGCTTATTTATATGCTAGTTGGATAAATCATGTTGAAGATTCATCTTCTACGAGTAGATGGGTGTTCCTGCTTAGGGGAGGTGCCATTTAATGGGCTTCCAAGAAGAAAACATGCATTACTGGTTCTACTATAGAATATGAGTTTGTAGCATTGGCTGCTGCCAGTAAAGAAACAGAATGGCTAAGAAACTTGATGCATAAGATTCCAATATGGCTAAAACTAATAGCACCAATATCTATCCGATGTGATAGTGCTCCCATAATGGCTAGGGCATATAGTCAGATATACAATAGGAAGTCTAGACACTTAGGTGTTAGACATAATATGGTAAGGGAACTAATCAGGAATGGTGTGATTACTATTTTCCTTTAGAAGAGTTTCCACCACCTAAAGACACTGAGACCTCTGCGAATCCACCCTTTCCATATCTCCATCCTCATCTGGTAGGAATCTTCATCATCGGTTAGGTCAACTACACCACCACCAGATTTCACCTTTGGATGAGGTCTATCTTCAGCAGAGTTAGATAATTATTATGTGATCTTATACCAGGGATCCCGTTTTATATTCATCTTGTGTCCTATATTACATCTCCGTCTTCATTATTGTGAATCTTACCGTTACTCCTAGAAAATAAACTAATAAGTTAGATGCTTGTTAGAATTCATATCAAATAAGTATCTATGATATCACTATTGTGACAATATATATTTTTGAACCTTAAGCATTTTAAGGAAAGAATTGTAATATCATTCTTATTACGTGGTGTCTTATGTTGATAGAATGCCTCCCAAAAGGACATCAACATTTGAAGCACCAGCCATGACTCAAGTTGCCATCAAGAAACTAGTTGCTTACAGTGTTAACGCAGCTCTAGAAGCACAAGCTGCAACAATGGCAAATGCTGACAATACCAATAGGAACACTGGAGAAAGAGAAGCTCCTGTAGCAAGAAAATGTAGCTACAAAGAGTTCATAAGATGCCAACCTTTCAATTTCAAAGGTTCAGAAGGAGCTATTAGACTTATCCGTTGGTTTGAGAAAATTGAATCAGTGCTTTCCCGTAGCAACTGTACCGAAGACTGCAAGGTGAAGTTTTCTACTGGCACTTTAACTGAAGAAGCTCTATCCTGGTCGAATTCTTTTGCCCAACCTATTGGGATAGAAAAAGCTTACAAGATTACCTGGGTTGAATTCAAGAAGCTTTTGATAAAAAAAGTAATGTCCCCGAATTGAGTTCCAGAAGATGGAAGACGAATTTTACCATCTGACTGTGAAGGGGAATGATCTCAAGACATATGTGAGAAGATTCCAGGAATTGGCAACCTTATGTCCCACTATGGTGCCAGATTCTGAGAAAATGATGGAAGTTTTCATCAGGGGATTGCCTCGAAGTATTGAAGGGAATGTTACCGCCTCTAAACCTCAAACTCTAGAGGAAGCTATTAACATAGCCCAGAGGATAATGGATCAGGTAACAAAGCACACTCCGGTGCAAGTATCAAGTGATCACAAATAAAAGTTTGATGACAGAAGAACTTTCAACAACAATAACTACCGTAACACCAACACCAATAACCGCTACAATAAACACCAACCACAACAGAACAGAAGACAGGAAACCTTCATGGCTTATGCTTCCACCCCAACTGAAAAGAATAGGTATACTAGAAATCGTTCCTTATGTAAGAAATGCACTCTGTATCACATAGGACCTTGCACTGTCATGTGTAATACTTGCAACAACGTGGACCATCTGACCAAGAAATGCAGAAACAAAGGTCGAGCCACTAGAAGTAATCTACTACCAGTGACAGTTACTTGTCATGCTTGTGGAGAGAAAGGGCATTATGCAAATCAGTGCCGAAAGACCACCAACAACAATGCCCAGGGAAGAGCCTACATG
>BQNB010102884.1:0-19166 GCA_026074375.1 Tanacetum coccineum | reverse complement strand
CCCATTCGAGCTATTCCGTTCCACTTATCCCGGGCGACATGTCGCCCAGGAAAGGTATCCCCAGCGACAAGTCGCCCGGGATACCCCGGATTTGTCGCTGGGGAATATAGCAAATGTTGTAGTGATATACCTCTCCGAAATCACTTTATTTTAAGAACATGAGATGCCATTTTGTACACCACAGCTTAGTCGTCATCACATACATCTGATCTTGATAAGCCATTTTCTGAAGGTTTCTTGCATCGAAATATAACCTCACATCTGATATTTTGTATGCATTAAAGCCTGATTCAATTAACAACCGTAATGGGCACGAAATTGATTATTACAAATAAGTAAAAGATAAACGGGTCTATAGAAATTGTAAACAACATAAACATTTCAATTTGAAACTCATATCTAACA
Organism: Tanacetum coccineum; assembly: GCA_026074375.1. Taxonomy (NCBI): domain Eukaryota; kingdom Viridiplantae; phylum Streptophyta; class Magnoliopsida; order Asterales; family Asteraceae; genus Tanacetum; species Tanacetum coccineum. Next base: position 18,761 of record BQNB010102884.1, on the reverse strand, counting down.
AATGCAACTCATATTTAACCTTAAAAACATTAAAATTTGCATAAACTGGACCCAATGCCTGAGCATTCTGCTCAAGAAGCTGACATGCTATACCACATATTGTTGTAGATGCCACGTAAACCACTTCTATAAAAATATGTTTTACTAAGATTGCTAGAAAATGACAATAAATAATACAACGCTCAAACAATAAGACATTAAAAGGTTCTAACCTCATGTTACACGTCGAAAAAAGAACTTTCTGATAACTCAAAGTAAACTCCAAAAATTCCTTTTATGTGTTGAATGTACGCTTGGCGCTTTTACGTTCTGAAGGCCAAATAATCCCTAAACTATGCAAGTTCATATTACCTTAAAAGCATCATAAGCAGACCTGTGTATGTACCTATTATATCTAACACTTTTTATCATGTTCAACGTCCAATTTACAGAGGCAATTCCTTTAATCCGTATGTTGTAATCAATATATTCTAAATATATATCCTTGGGATGGAGAACATTCTTACCAGTCAAGATAAGTTCTATATAACGCCAAATCACACCAGCTTCATTTTTCCATTTTCCCTAAACAAACACATATAGATCCATCTTTAATAAATTATTAATCAATAGATGTCATACTAATTATTATGGAAAGCCAATTGTATCATGAAGAAAACTTAATCCGTTATTGTTTTTACATGAATGATCCAAAATATTTGCAACATAATGATCCATAATACTTGTTATTAAATGAAAATATTGCAGTGTAAATATCTTGAAGCAAATACAAACATAGATAGATCTAGAGTATAAACTGCATAAATGGTGCAATCTTGCTCAAAGTCACTAAGTTCTTTGCTAATATTAATCACATTGGTGGTCGCTAAAAAGGGCGAGTTACCGTAGGCAAAACCAAACGGTCTTAATATAGACCAAATCCAAGTTTATAAAAAAAATGTGCACAATATTAGAAATTTTGCAAACCCAGTAAATGATAACATAACCTTAATTATTCATTTCGTTACTTGAATATTAAAAACAATCATCAATGTTTTTGTACCACAATGGTTTAAAACGGTGTCGGCCCGTATCTCTAAATCTAAGTTGAGCCTCGGGTTTCTGCTCACATTCCTTCATCCAAATGAAGCAGTTGGCCAAATACTTACCTTGTTGAGCCGCTACCTAAAAATATCGAAACAACGACATTAGCCATTGGCAAAATAGCTCATAGAAAATTAGTTATTGTTAGTTCATAGAAAATTAGTTATTGTAGAACTTCACAACTGACAAGGTTATTTGTTGCGACAAAGACAGCAAGTACACAAACTCCACAACAAAAGGCATTTACATTATGTCTTAGATAGAAAAGAATCAAAGAATTTCAGATTAAAAAACTTCATTACCTTGAAAAAATTAAGGACACCTCATAATCAGGTTCACAATGTTTATAACCATCACCGACAAACTTGACACCTTGCACAACTGGGCATTCACAAATTCTCCTTGTACCAAATAACAGATGCCCATTAAACAAAATAAAAAAACTCGTTAAATTAAAATCCAAACATAAATTAAAGGAGATATAGATTATGTAATATTACACTGCATGTTGTAATATTAGCAGCTTTGTCCATCCAGCACCCACCATTGTTCTCTGGAATTTTCTCATTACCAAAATAACATTCCTGAAAAGCATATGCCATATGGTAAACCCACAACAAACGAGGCCTTCGATAATATGAATTAGACACTTGTGCATGTCTAACATAAACCTCATGGGTACGGATTGAGCACCTTTCATACCATACCAGTCGGTATAACTCATATATGTGTAACTTTTGAGCATCTCACATCGCTATGGGAAGGAAAGTAGCTTGTGAGAGTTGGCTATAAATAAAGAGGGAAAGATATGTTTAAAAGTAGGCATGTCTCATTTCTTAAAATCTGATTTGAACATTTAGTTGCTTGCAAGCTAATATTATTTTATTTTTGTGAGAGTAAATTGCATAAATCGTCTTTAAAGTTTGGCCAAATTGCATGTTTCGTCCCAAACGTTACGAAAGTGCAAGGATCGTCCCTGTGAGAAACATTTGGTGCAAGTATCATCCCCGCAGGGACAAAACTTGCATCAAAGGTTTCCCCAAAGGTCTCCGCACAGGGACGATCCTTGCACCAAAGTTTTCCCACATGGATGATCCTTGCACTTTCGTAACGTTTGGGACGAAACAAGCAATTTGACCAAACCTTAGGGACGATTTATGCAATTTACTCTTTTTGTAAGTTTGCAAGTCCATTTTGTTCCATCATCTTTTATGTTATTTGACAAGCTTACAATTTTAAACATAAAGTTAGAAAAACCTCACAAAGTTAGAGACACCTTGACATTGATGTAGGAATATCATGTGTGCACGACATGGTTGTTAAGATCCCGATCCTGATCTTAGGATCTTACGATTTTACGATACCGCAAAGCAAATACGATCCAAATCATGCTTAGGATCTTATAGGATCTTGATCTTGACCATAGGATCTTAAGATCTACTCCGATCTGATCTTACTTTTCTCAAATCACAAACTAAAAACCAACAAATTTATGGGTTGTGTTTCGTAGAATTCAAAAAACAACATTTTAATCTTCTTAAACATTTCATAATCATAATTTAGGACGACATTTCTACGACACATTCATATAATTTTGTGTTTTTGATACATAATAATTTGTAGATTTGTATAATATTACAAAGACTATTAAGACAATGGCATTATAGTAGGATCTTACGATCTCGCTATGACTTTACGATCTCGATCTTGCAAAGATAAAAACGATCCTGGATAGGATCCCGATCTTGAAAACCTTGGTGCATGGTACAACGTATAAACTAATATCTCTAATCATTTTATGTACCTATGGGGCACACATTTACATGAAATTGAAACCATATTCAATATGCGTTAGTAGTATATAAGAGTGAATTGTATAAAAAGATGTTGAAAATATAAGAGTTGTTTTTGTAGTTGTAGAAGTGTGAACAAAAAGGGTATAAATGTGTATTTACATGAGTAAAAGGATAAGAAAAAATGAGAAACAAAAATATCATGCGGTAATATTACGTTGAAAAAAACATCGTTGTTCGTAGGATAAATACATTCAACTTCAGATTTATATAATTATTTAGAGTGATTAATCAAATTTGCACAACTTTATAGAAGCTAAAACATGACTGACTTAATACAATATTACTCTAATCTCATTACATGCCTTCCGATTGTTTTCTTGTTCACATAGACATTTTTCAGAATGCACATCAAACACCATTTATTATAGCAATGAAACAATCATTGTTACAGTATTCTAAAATAAGGTAATCTAGTAAACTTTGGTGGAACATATTGCGCTGATAAATCATGACCCTCTCAAATTAGCTTTTAAAGCACCTGCACATACAATAAGAGTCATAGATCAAGGAAATAGTAACCTTTGGTGGAACATATTGCGCAAATCCAAGGATGCAATCCACAACTTAAGTTTTCATAACAGTTATAACTTGTAAATGTAATAAAAAAAGATTTGAAACATAATTCATTATTATGGATTTTATTTTTAAAAAGCAACCGGTCTAAAATATAGTTTTTTGTAAAAATATAAAAAAATATGACCACAATAAGATACATTCATATTTATGGGTAATCATGTACGTACGTAGTATTTTTCTAATTTGTAAACCTTTTATAGTGCAAAAAGATTAGCAGGTGCTTGTAAAAAAGTAAAAACAATAATGAAGAAACTAACAATGGATTCTGCAAATCTATACTGTCTTGAAAATAATTAGTTTCATGTAAAAATGTTACTCCAACAACTCCATAAAAACATTTATAATTGTTATGAAAACACCTTAAATGCCACTAGTATAGGAAAATTTTAAAAGATTGAAATACGTACCTTGTAATTTTATTTTCTTCATTAACAAATTAAAACTCAATGGACTGCTTTAAAAACATACCAAATGCTTAGTTGTTAGAACGTGGTTTATCAATGAAGAATTAAAAAAAAAAAAATAGGTGGCGGTTTTCTTTTTTAAATTTTAAACAATTAGATGAGGGGTCCTAAATAGCGCTTCCATTAATTGTTGTTATGTCATGACCTATTATGATAACTCTTGTTTTATGGGTAATTTTGTATTTTGCTAAGTGGTAACTTTTATTAGTACAAAAAAATTTGTAGTAGGTTCTAGCAAAAAGTGAAAATAATAATGAAGAAACTAACAATAATTCTGTAAATCTATACTATCTAAAAATTACAGTATTAGTTGTTTTTTGCAAAAATGTTACTCCAAACAGATCATAGAAGCATTTATAGTTGTTTGTTATGAAAACACCTTAAATGTCATTAATACAAGAAACTAATTAAAGGATTGAAGTACGTGCCTTATAATTTTATTTTCTTCATTAACAGAACTCAATAAATGACATTAACAACATACCAAACAATTATATGTTGAAACGTGGTTTAATCAATGAAGAATTAAAAAAATCAAAAAAAGATAGGTGTCGCATGAAGAAGCTCGGTTTTTTAAAAAGAAAATTGGTGAGAGTCAGAGAGTGTCTCAAAGAAGTGTAGTTTATTAGTTAGAATGGGTGCTACTATTGGTACCCCCTACCTCACCAAAAGTACAAATGTTTTGTACTTTTGGGTCAGTTTGTCTTCCAGTTTACAATGCAACACAGTTTATTATTAGTTTCTGTTCCGTAATTTTTGACAGTTTTATACTTTTGACCTGTTAAACTTTATATTTTTCATTTTGTATTTTCCGTGTCACAGTTTTATAACATATACAAAATTATAAAAAAAAAAAAAAAAAAAACGAAAAAAACCAGAAAAACCAAGGAGGAGGGGGGGGGGGGGTGGGGGGGGTTCAAGAACGGTTTTTTAGGGGGTGTGGTACCAATTACATAAGCAGTTAGCATAGCTGTGACATACGTTCTGTTTCATGGGTAATCATGTATTTTGCTAATTAGTAAACCTTTATAGTGAACAAAATTAGCAAGTTCTTGCAAAAAGTAAAAATAATAATGAAGAAACTAACAATTGATTGTGCAACTGCACAGAGGCGGATTTGGCTTATAGCACCGGTATGTACGTGCATACCCTCCGATTCGACGGGCTAGTGTAATTTTTTTTAAGAAATATACATAGAGTGCATACCTTTCAAAAATACCGAACTTGAGTGCATACCCTATTTTGAAATCCTAGGTCCGCCACTGCAACTGCAAATCTATACTACTAAAAAATAACTAATTTCTTGAAAATTCGTTACTCCAAACAAAGATTTAAGTTCATTTTAATACCAAAATTTATTTGAATAACAAGGGATTAATGATACGCCTTGGGCTTTATGTCATGGGCTAGTATATCTATCATTATGTTTATGTTTATTTAGGATATGTCTTTGTCTCGTATTAGAAAAGTCAATAACTTATATTAGGAAAGTGTCAAATCAATGTTTATCTTGTAGTTGGCTTATGATCCAAGCCATGTATTTTATTTGGTATATATACCGAATCATTCTTCATTATCCAATCAATCAAATTAAAAGATCAAAATATCTCTCAATCTTCTCTCTATTTTCTGACGGAGCCAACACACGCTTGAAGGTGTGCTACTATTCGATAAACACCCTGAACAGGTCGTTATCCAAATGATTGCTTTCATTGAGGCTCTCGTTGAGAGCGAGGTTCGATTTTTAAAGTTAAAAAAAATTACTGTGTTCATCGATCACTCCTTCACGTACTGTTCATCAGTTATATTCATCGAGGGTTATGTTTTCTTCGAGTTAAAGATTCATGGCATCGGACGGCAGTGATCAAGACGCCGAGCATACGAACTTTACTAAGCTATTGCACAAGATTAGATCGGTGGACCGAATATGAACGAGTGGTTTTTGATGCTTTATAAAACGAGGTATAGTAACGGGATCTCAGAATATCTTTACTTAAATCTTTTATATAATCTGGACTCTTAAACTGCTTCTACAATGTGCACTCTTAAGTTAGGCGCCTATAACTTTTTTAGGAGATAGCCTTTTCCATAGCAGTATAATGGAGGCTCATTTTGAGACAATTGCAGGGAAAAAGTTGAACATTGAAGAGAAAATAGATATCGTTTTATCATGGCCAAGTGAAGAAGCTCCACCTGTGATTAAAGGGTACTTAGATGCTAATGAAGATATTGGTGTTGTTGAGGTTAGTAGCATGATAGACGATGTTTTCGATATTGGTGAGAGTAATGTGGAAAGCATGGAAGTTCGTAGTGAGTTTAGCGAATTTTCAGAAAATAAAGAAAGTGTGGAAGAGGTTGTTGTGGGTGGTGGTGAAGCGTGCGAGGTTGGCGAGGATGAGTTGAATAGAGTGATATCGACACTTAAGGATGGAGGTGGTGAATTTAATGGTCGTTTGGATGAAATAAATTTGAATTTAAGTGAGGAATTAGCGGACAACTGGGTTAGTCCTATACCCACTTCTTTGGTGTCTCATGAAAGTCCGCGAGTTCGCCAACTATGGGAAATAATTGGTATTGGTGATGCTCACAGGCTCATGGATAATGGGTGCAACCATAAATTTGTTCAACCAAATGTGTGGGGATTGATGTCGGACTCTCAATCGGCATATTCTTTGTATCACCTTGAGGGTAAGGTAATTTTTAAAGGAGTGGGGAGTGTTACAACATGGGTAGCGAAATGCGGAAGAATGGTGTTGTGTTATGTCCAAGGTAGTGGAAGGCGGAAGAGGAAAAAAGGTGTTGTTATCTTTTGCTTGGTTAGGGAAGGGCAAGAGAGAAACTCCGGTGAGGTGGACGAGGGACTGACAGTCTAGGATTAAGATATGGGAATCCCTGGAGGAATCAAGTGAGTTTTTCCAAGACACACCCTTGAGGAACAAGGTGGTTTCGAAAGAGCGGGGAATGATACGTCTCGGGCTTTATGTCATGGGCTAGTATAACTATCATTATGTTTATGTTTATTTAATATATGTCTTTGTGTCGTATTAGGAAAGTCAATAACTTGTGTTAGGAAAGTGTCAAGTCAATGTTTATCTTGTAGTTGACTTATGATCCAAGCCATGTCTCTTATTCGGTATGTATACTGAATCATTCTTCATTATTCAATCAATCAAATTAAAAGATCAAAATATCTCTTAATCTTCTTTCTATTTTCTGACGGAGCCAGCACACGCTTAAAGTTGTGTTACTATCTGATACAACCCCTAACAGGGTCGTATCAACTGGTTTTTTTGGTAACCTAAATCGGAAGCCCTCTCAACGAGAGCTCTCAATGAAAGAGTGAGGAGTGTTACGGCATGGGTAGCGGAAGACGGAAGAATGGTGTTGTGTTGTGTCCAAGGTAGTGGAAGGCGGAAGAGGAAAAAAAGGTGTTGTTGCTACGGTTAAGTAGCGGAAAAGGCAAGGAGGAGTAAATACGGGAGTGGAAGGAGGGACTTGCAGTAGGATTAGGATATGTTGGATCCTAAGAATCAAGAGAGTTTTCAGACAAACTTGAGGAACAGGGTGGTTTCGAAGGATGGTTTGGGAATGATACGCTCGAAGGTTCAAGTTGACGAGAACATCAAAAATCATAATTAAAAAAGTGAAAGGATCCAAGGGAAAGTTACCGCAAGGTAGCAAACATAATTTGTCCCTCTTATTTTTTGAAATTTTACTAAATATTTTTGAAAAAGACAATGGAAACTCGGTAACAAAAAAAAATAGAGAACCCCTAAGCCCAATCCAAATCAATATTAATATGAGCCCTAATTAGTTTGGGCCGATTCACACCTTAACTCAAATCCTAATAAGTTTACAAACTAATCAAAACTATAACTAAAAACATCACAAACTCATGTTCCTAATTTATAATCTGTATTGATCAATGCATAGGAAACTATCTACTACCATCTTCCCTACTTATCAACTCCATCAAGAAATCATTCCAAGCATCAATAGGACCAGGCAAGCACCAATGTACACAATCATTAGCCATGGTCACATTTTGTTGAGGCCAATGCCCATATTTGCTAGGATGACCATCTGGTCTCATTTGCATAATTTGTGTCATGTCCATAAAAGAAAATTTAATCCCTTTTTTTCGCCCTTCACGCTCCTCGATCTTGTACTCTTGCAACTGTGTGTTGTACATTTCTAAATTATAATCAGCCATCACACTTTCATTATACAATCTCCACCTTTGTCCCAGTGTCCACCTTCAAAATGTAAAGGTACAAAAGATCTTAAGAAAATAGTACCCTTGAAGTTCTTTAAGCTATTAACTGCTCTGAAAAGCCGTCCGCCACGCTCTTCTGTAGCTGAAGCCAGAGGAGCGGTGGCGGATGTTGCTTTCTGGGCAGTATAAACAACCTATTACACGACGATTTGAGTAGAACATTGTGGGTCGAAAAAACCATTGTCCGGATGAAATGATGACGTAGTTGAACATTTCAATTTGTGATGTCCAAGATTCATCGAATTCATCGAGGTAGAGTCTAAATGGTTGGGTTATATCTTGTTGATCGGTTCTTTCTGTGTTCACTAAATAAGGTGACCAAAAAATTGACATGTTGAAGTTGTATTCTGGGTACTCGTATCGCTTGAAATTATGGTCACTTGAGTTTGTAACATCATATATATGCAACCTGAATTTTGATATGAACTACATGAGTTAAGAGAAATGCCAAAAAAATTTTTTAATTAAATGCAAGTTACAACAACAAAAGTGATACTGTAATGCTTTAGAACTCATATAAGTCTAGTTATTTTAATTTTATTTTTTTTCTGGAAAAGAAGGAATTTCATCACATCATTTATCTTGGTGTAGTTACCAAGGTTGTCAAGATCGGGATCCTACCCAGGATCGTTTTCGTCTTTGTAAGATCGAGATCGTAAGGTAGGATCGGGATCGTAAGATCCTACTATAATGTTATTTTCTTAATAGTCTTTCTAATATTATATAAATCTACAAATGATTATATATCATAAACACAAAATTATAAAAATGTTTCATATGAATGTTGTCCTAAATTATAATTATAAAATCTTTAAGAAGATTAACTTGTTTTTATAATATCTATGAAACACAACCTATAAATTCGTAGATTTTAGTTCGTGGTTCGAGAAAAGTAAGATCGGATCGTAGTAGATCTTAAGATCCTATGATCAAGATCGGGATCCTATAAGATCCTAAGCAAGCAAAGATCCTACGTAAGATCTGGATCGTTTTTGCTTTGCAGTATCGTAAAATCGTAAGATCCTAAGATCAGGATCGGGATCTTAACGACCATGGTAGTTACTAGTTAAGTTTCTTTTGCTTTATGCTTTGAAGAGAAAGTTCACTTATACAAGAAGTAACAAATTGATCCTTTTTTAACCCAAAGATTAAACCTAAAGTTTGTTATTTCGTATGTGCATATAAAAACAATAGTTCCCGATTCGTATAACATGAGATATGAATAAAATAAAAATCACAGATTGCATTCTGTATTTCGTTGTTCATATATTTTTAGATCAGTGATATTGATTTGATTGTTTCAATAATTAACGATATTGAACGTATATATATACAATGTTATACTTTTACACAATCAGTGTAGCTCATAGTCAACAAACTTCTTGATGCAGTTTACGTGTAGGACACATTTCAGATGAAAGTTTCGCTGTCTTCTGACTGAATGTAGTGGTGACCGCAGAGGCGACCACCAAGTCAGCGCCAACTTAGCTTTCTCTCTTTTATATCACACAGTGATCAAACACATATAGTGGTGACCGCAGAGGAAACCGAAATATATATTTTTTTTTTTAAACATTACATTAATAAGGTTAAAGAGTTAAAATTTTAAATGTTTATTAAAAAAAGTTTTTTTTTATCAGACAAATCATTTAATGTGGCCCACAACTACTTTCTTTGTTTGTATTCATTTACATTTGTTCGGTCTCATACACGACCAAAAGAATTGAAAGGTAAGGGTAGTAGCAATTATACACACAAAATTGAAAGCTGTAGAAAGACTAACATACCCTTGATAAGAGGCAAAGAAGAGATTGCATGTGATTTCTTGCTACAGAATCTCCAACAAATGCAAGAGATTTCCCTCTCATCATCTTAAGAAACAATATTGGATCAAATATCTTCCTCCCAAATTTCATACAATTTTGATGCTCTTGTATCGCCCAACACGTCTCATTTGGGTAATATGGACCATCAGGATTCTCTACCCATTTACCCGAAAACAAATCATATGATTTGTTACCACCACCGCCACTGCCTTTATGCTTCAACACAGCCTCGTGCCACCCGTTATTCTTCTCATTTCCTCTCCCGCTCTTCTTGGTTTCTTTATTCTTTTGTGGTGCCACCACCTTTTGATCATGCTCCTTTTTTCTTGTCGAGGGTTGGAGGTGACTACGATAGAGTGGGTAATCAGGGTTAGGGAGAGTTGTATTGGTTTGAACATGTAAAAGATCATTTAAAGATGAAGGTAGTAGATTAGTTGGTTTTACAATAATGAAATGAATATAAAGGTAGTAAATATGAACAATTATGACAATTAAGATTAATACTACTACAAGATGTGCTACCTTTAATGAGGTCTTTCTTGTTAAAAATATGGCTTTGCTTTCATTGATTGCATGAAACTTCATGAATGATTATGGGGTTACAAAGGATAAAGGCTTGAGAAAAAATGAATATTAATTGTGTTAGGGTCGTGCACACACCGCTCGAACAAACAAAGAATACAAACAACGTTTGCGAAAAGTAAAGAACACGAGATATAATGTGGTATCTACGACTTAGGTAGTCCACGGAGAGATTTTATTATTGTGATACAAACACACACAAGAGATTTTGTTAGGGACGATGAAACAAAATATCTACGTATGTACAAACCCAACACTATATTGAAAGCCCGTCAAAACAATCGCAAGGTCTTATTTTCTGAAACCTATATATATGTTCGCTAATTTAACCTTTTTTTAACGGCATATGTTGGATAAACTAGTGTAAAAACCGATAAACATGTCATGTGTAGGTTTATTCAACATCTATTTCGAATATTAGACGCAGCTAACCATTACCAATATGTCTCAAAGGAACTTAAATGATACAGTGAAAGCGATTATTAGTAACCTAAAACTTATAAATTGTTCATATATATTCTAGATGACAAGCAAGGTAGGACGAGATATGTCGCACCTTCTGTATAATATTATTTGACAATTAAGTTTGAGATATAAGCCAACGACAAGACGGTCAGCCGGCCAAACATTGCCTAATTATAAAAGTACCAATATTTTTGACATAGTTTACCTTTGACTTTTATATATTTAATATGAAGTATGTAGTTTTTGACATAAACACAAATGGTTAAAGAAAATGTTAGTGATAGAAAGAAGAAGCCAATAGAAACAAAGGGTGGAAATGCAAATGGAATAAAATGACTAACATCTCACGCAAAGCTAACACTCTCTTTTTGGCTTCTAAAAGGAATCAAAACCTCTCTTTTTTAACTTCCCACAAATTGTATTAGTTTATAGAAAATCGGGTCTATATTTTTTTAGTTAAAATATGAGAAAAAAAAAAGATTAACTAATAAACTCAAACTTTGATCAAATATATTCAAGATAAGCTTTCAATGTGCAAATGACATATAAACTATGTTGGGATTTTACAACTAGTTTAGCTACAAGTGCGCAGTGGAATGGATCTAGTTAAGGCAAATAAGATTAACACAATATAAAAGGAAAGTAAACTAACCTTTAAGCTTTTGTATCATGAATAAGTAGTTAAATTACTGCCTCTACGGTTGCTCACACAAACACGTCAACCGAGTACGAGTTGATTGCTAGTCTACCTTCACGAACAAACACCACGTGTTATAACCAAATCCAAACGCACCACTTCAGCTTGAACCAAAAATCAAGTAAATTAAATAAACCCTAATTCGGTTAGGGTTTTAAATAGAACCCAAATTCCTAGATCCGAATAACAAGAAACCCTAGTTAGGGTTTATAGCTTCAATCGAACTAGGAAACCACCAACGAGCACCACGTGAGAATCTTGAATCACCAAACTAGAGAAACAAGAAAACCGAAAACCCTTTTGGGGCTTTTGTCGAATTCGGTTGAGGGGAGAGAAAACTGAAAATCCCTTAATAGGATTTAAGGGATTCGGTTAGGGTTTGTGAGGGAGAGGAGAGCACCGAAACTATTTAGGGTTTAGGGATTTAATTTGTGAATCAATCAATGAAGAATGAGATGAGGGGTATATGTTTATATAGGCACATAACCCTACCTCAATTCTTGTAGGACAAGAAAACAAAGTTTCCTTTTCCCTCCTTTCTCTTAGCCTATAAACAAACCAAACACCCCCTAGAACCCCTTGGGAGTTCGGCCAAACATTGGCTCCCTCCGGGTTCGGGTTTTGTTCGTTTTAGTCCCCCCGGGTTTACAATTTAAATATTCGTTATGCTAATTAAACAAGTAACGGTAAATAACGATTATTTAAATACTTCTCGTGAAGTAAAACATATTCTAAGTGTTTAACGCGTGTGCCCCCAATAGGCTCATGTATTTCTAACGTATAACTTGCGGAATCGACTACCATATTCCAACAGCTCCCACTTTGGAGTCGGAGTAGCAGGGATATACTGATAATTGACAACGCCTAGCAAACACACACAATTACCTTTAGATTAGAAATACTTGAGATTAAAGTTTCAGGAACAATCTCAACTTATAATAGTTAGTTTATTTCTTGCTATAATCATCATCATTTTGTTCTAGATACCGTTAAACCATGGATATGGATCCTAACTCATTCCATATAGTTTAATATTATGTTTCTCGTTATAGAAATAATTCAGATTTACCAAATGTAACCAAGAATCATCTTTTATTATCCTTTGGGCACGGTATGCAATTATCTGTTTAATTCTGGAGAGGGTCCATGGCATCTTACTGAACATATCAAGTGGAGGAACAAATTCTTTATTGACTACAAGTGTTGTGGATGTTGCTTCACATCACTTCCAAGAATAGCCTTTATGACTACCTTATTCAGGATATCGTTTGACTTAGACTCAAAAAGTGATATCCACACATACAGAACTTGCTTGTATCTCAAGTCTAAGGATGACTTTTAAACCATTTTCGAAATTTACTCATGACAGGGATCCAAAAGTAAATATTCAAAGGTGGGGTATCCAATATGCATCCCTTGTGAATACACATGATTTTGGCGGGAATATTTCATATATTCAAAGAATATAACTAACACTCACATTTGCCTTACATAATAATATTCCCATATTGTTAACCGACAATGGATATATTTAGAATGATGAATCATTCAAGGATTAAACATGCAAATATAGAATAACAGCTATTATATGATTGAAAACAAATATCAAGTATCTTTATTCATTATAAATTAAAAGCTGTCTTACAATTCTAAATTATCCAAATACTAATAAACACAGATTTACATGAGACTACTAGCTGGTAGCATTCCTATTTCTCAGTCAATTCAGAATGTTTAGGAAATGCTAAAGCCTTTGTGAAAGGGTAAGCTAAGTTGTCATATGTGTCAACTTTTTCTATCTTTACATCACCCATTTCTATGGTTTCTCAAAGATAGTGAACTTTTGCGCGAAAATGTCTTGCACCTTTAGTGATTCCGTGATCTTTTGCTATTGTTATGGCTTCAGTGTTATCACAATACATATTTATGGGTTCTTCAATTGTGGGAACAACACCAAGCCCAGAAATGAATTTACGAATCCATACAGCCTCTTTCGATGCATCAAAGGCAACGATATATTCAGCATTTATAGATGAAGTAGCAAAAATACTTTTCTTTGTGCTTTTCCAGTCAACAGTACCTCCATTTAAAACGAATACATATCAAGTCTGAGTCTTTATGTCATCAACATCCGTCATATATCCAGCATCAGTGTAGCAAGAAACTCTGAGCTCTCGTTTCATATCACCTCCGTAAACAAGAAACATATCTTTAGTATTGCGAAGATACTTTAGAATGTTCTTAACAGCAGTCCAGTGAGCATCACCTGGATTCTGTTGAAATCGACTTGTTATGTTATGAGCGAACGTAACATCAGGACGAGTACATCTCATAGCATACATAATTGATCCAACAGCCGAAGCGTATGGGATATTTTGTATGCGCTGAATTTTAGCAGGTGTTGAAGCACCTTGAGATTTACTAAATTTCAGCTTTTCTTGCATTGGGATCGTTCCACGTTTGGAATTTTTCATATAAAATCTCTTAACGATTTTCTCAATGTAAGCACTTTGACATAAACCAATTAATCGCTTTGATCTATCTCAGTAGATCTTAATTCCAAGAATGTATGCAGCTTCTCCTAGATCTTTCATAGCAAAACATCTTCCAAGATAGGATTTTACATCTTGTAACATTGGGATATTGTTTCCCATGATCAATATGTCATCGACATACAAGATTAGAAAAGTGACATAACTCCCACTAGCTTTTACATATACACATGGCTCATCACGATTTTGACTGAATCTAAATTTCTTAATTTCATCATCAAATCATTTATTCCATTGCCTAGATGCTTGCTTAAGTCCATAAATGGAACGTTTGATCTTGCATACTCGGTTTAGAAATTTCTGGCTGACAAAACCCTCAGGTTGCTCCATGTACACCTCTTCATTGAGATATCTATTGAGGAAGACAGTTTTGACATCCATTTGTCAAATCTCATAGTCATAAAACGCAGCTATGGTTATAAGAATCATAATAGCTCTAATGTCTGCAATAGGAGAAAATGTTTCTTCATAATCAATCCCTAGGGTTTGAGTGAAGCCTTTGCTACTAGATGAGCTTTATAGGTGTGTACAAAGGGTTTGAGTGAAGTCTTTGCTACTCGACGAGCTTTATTGTATTACATAGTTTATAAAAAATCGGGTCTATATTTTTTTGGTTAAAATATTAGAAAAAAAAGTTAACTAATAAACTCAAACTTTAATCAAATATATTCAAGATAAGCATTCAATGTGCAAATGACATAAACTATGGGGACATAAACTATGGGGCTGTTTGATTGGTGCTTAATTGGGTACTTCAGCCTTGAATGTTGAGTCGGTCAGTTATAAATGTGTTTGATAAGAGACAAAAATCACCTCTTAATGATCAAAGTGGTGCTGACCGATTCTTAAATAAAATGAAGCAAAATCACTCAGCGCCACTATATTTGTTGCCACTTGCCACGTGATAACAGTTATATTAATATCACTATTTTATAGTTTTAAACCATTTAGAGAATATATATTATAATATTGTTAAAGCAATATAAATCTAGCATAAATGTATGGTGTTGCACTTATTTTGGTGAATTAAAAAATGGGAAACAATCGATATGTAATTTTTTTTTGAGTTTTCAATTTTAATTGAATCCTTTGGTTCTTGTACTGTATTATAGGAAAACGAAACAACGTATCACTACCTAAATTTTTTATTTATCACAAAAACTGATATAGTGATTTTTTTGTCATTCAGATTGTTCATTTACAACAGTTATCAAACAACAAAAACAAATTTATACAGCCTTTGAATCACTGAGAGTTATTAATCATTCAATGCTAAATCATTATGTTTTATCAAATGGCCCCTATGTGTCAAAAGTCTCTTGTTAATCAGTAACAATCATATCTTCCTTTTTTGTTTTAATAATAATTACAAATACAGTGGCAATCTATAGTTTATAACAAAATGGAAACACGTCTGCCAAAGAAATTTGCTTATGATAATAATAAGAGACTAGATAATATGTATACACTAGATTTTAATAGACTCTACCCAGATAAAGTTGGGACGTAATGCTTATTGTTACGTTCTGGGCAGCGGACGTCGAAAGAAGAAAAAGAGTGTTGGTTGCAGCAGCGGAAGGCGGTTCGTGATGGGTTGGATAACCATCATACTTATCAATTGTTTAGGATATGTGTTTGAGTCATATTAGGAAAGTTTCGTTGTGAGTCGTTATTTAGGAAAGTGTCATTGTTTTAAGATTTATCTTGTTTTAACTTTATATTAATAAGGACATAATTTATTTTTCAACAATAATAATAATAATAAAATCCTTAAAGGATTTAGGAATAAAAGAGCGAAAAGTAGCTATGCGTACACAATTAGCATTTATGAGTAGTGTTAGCATCTAATCTTATATTTAACTGTGATTTCGTTTTAAGCTTTGTTTGGGGATTGTGAAAATCAAGGATGACGAACTCCCGTTCTTAAAGCCTATTAGATAATTTTATCTTACACTACAAAATAAAAGTCATTTACTTACTAAAGATTTTGCTTACTAATGAGGCGAACAGTCACCTAAACCATTTGTAACATTTGGTGACTAATGCATATTAAAGATAAAAGTAAGCAAAAAAGTTATGTACTTTTTAAAAAAGAAAGTCGGGGTATATAATTTTTCTAATGACCATTTTGCTTATTAAATATAGTGTAAGAATAGACTTTTAGTGATCCATTTATTACTTACTCTTTTCTCTTTAGTGGGAGTTAACAAAATAGCTAATTAGAAATAAGAAAATAGTAAGTAATAAAGGGATCACTAAAAGTCTATTCTTACACTATATTTAGTAAGCAAAAGTTTTGCTTACTTTTATCTTTAATAAGAATTAGTCACCAAATGTTATAAATAGTTTAGGTGACTGTTTTAAGCAAAACCTTTAGTAAGTAAATGACTATTATTTTATAGTGTTAGTTTTTATCTTTTATTTAATAAAAAGTCAAAACGGGGCGTTTTAAGAATAAATGTTTTTAAACTTTCTTGATATACCTTTTCTGTTCTTGTTTGATGTGAGGGGCTATAAAGTTAAGAGAGGGGGGCGGGGGGGGGGGGGGGGGGGGGGTTAAAACATTTTGCTTTCCGGTGCTTTCCGGGGCGTGTATTGATAAACATTGTGTGTGGGACCAGCAATGGCTTAGTGTGGGGGAATTTGATGTGTGCTTAAACACACATCATTTATACCCCGTAAAACACTATAAATCGGACTAATAACACTAAAATATGTTTAATTGTATTGCAAATATGTTTGTTTTGTGTTATTTTGTCTTGCAGGTACAAAAGGTTGAAAACGAATCAACCCTTTATATTGGCCAGACCGACCCATTATTACTATTAATAATTGCAGCCCAAGACATATAAAAGATTGGCCTAAAATAGAAGTGAATGAACCATCTTGGCCCAACACTTGTAAAAGAACTCTTGGCCCAGTATGCAAACACAAGCCCAAAAATTATGATTGCAATTCTAGCTTAAAACTGAACTAGAAAAGTCATAAACATCCCATACCCGGCCATACCCGGTCATAACCGCCCCAAACCCGGTCATAAACGTCCCATACCCGGCCTAAACCCGGTCATACCCGGTCATAACCGCCCCAAACCCGGTCATAAACGTCCCATACCCGGTCATACCCGGCCCAAACCCGGTCATAACCGTCCCATACCCGGCCTAAACCCGGACATAAACGGACCAAACCCGGTCATAACCGCCCCAAACCTGGTCATAAACGTCCCATACGCGGCCTAAACCCGGTCATACCAGGCCTAAACCCGGTCATACCAGGCCCAAACCCGGTCATAACCGTCCCATACCCGGCCTAAACCCCGTCATAACCGCCCCAAACCCGGTCATAAACGTCCCATACCCGGCCTAAACCCGGTCATAACCGGCCCAAACCCTGTCATAACCGTCCCATACCGGTCATAAACGGACCAAACCCGGTCATAACCGGACAAACCCAGTCATAACCGCCCCAAACCCGGTCATAAACGTCCCATACCCGGTCATAACCGTCCCATACCCGGTCATAACCTGCCCAAACCCGGTCATAACCGTCCCATACCCGGTTAAACCCGGCCTAAACCCGGTCATAAACGGACCAAACCCGGTCATAACCGGACAAACCCGGTCATAAACGCCCCAAACCCGGTCATAAACGTCCCACACACGGCCTAAACCCGGTCATAACCACCAAACCCGGCCATAACCGCCCCCGGTCATAACCGGGCCAAACCCGGTCATATCCGGACAAACCCGGTCATAACCAGCCATATCCGGACAAACCCGGTCATAACCGGCCATTCCCGGTCAAACCCGGTAATACCTGGTGATACGAGACCAAACCCAGCCGTACCCGGGCCAAACCCGGTCATACACGGTCAAACCAGGTCTTACCCAGTCATATGCGGTCAAACCAAGTCAGTCACTACTTTAAGTGTAATCCGATTTGACTCGTGACACGATTATATGTCGAAACAAGCAGCCTTGTAAACTGAAATACTTTTTATTTAGAAAGGCAATATTTATTGAAGGAAACAAAGAACAAGATACACAAGAAACGGCAACCCAACTTTTTAACAAGACAATATAAAGTATGAGTCCCGAGAAAAACAAAGATTACATCGAAGACAACAAAACCTATCAAACTAAACAAGAAAACCAAAGTACAAAAGCATGTGACACGAATAGAGCAATCACCACAGACGACATAGAAGTACAAATAACAGCAGCCCACCATATCAGCAAAGGGCAGAGGCAACATAGTAAAGATTGAGGGATTGTATCTGTATCTTGACACAGATTAATTGATTTGTGATACATTTGATGCCAATGTGAGATTCAGTTGACAGGATGGATGACCCTCAGTTTCTTCATTAGTATCTAACGTTGGG